>WEDG01010940.1:0-128170 GCA_017591395.1 Schistocephalus solidus
TTTGCATCGTTCCTGCTGCACTCTTAGCAACCTAACCTGTGTAAAGCTACGTCATTGTCACGCGTTTCATAGCTTTCCAGTAAATCTTTTATTAAATCTAATTGAGTTATTTCAAGCTATGCTCGTGGTGATATAGATCAAAAAGTTGCTTTGTTTTTAAACTTGTCTATGCAATGAGGCGCGCCAATCTGAATAATACTATTGTTAGCTGTTTATTTAGCATGACATGCTGAAATGTTTGCAGCCTGTTATATACACAGTACAGTGATTATTCCTATTCATACCATGCCGTCATTGTTCATGAGCGTGTCGTGTCCGGCCTTGCTCTCTATGTAGGTTATTGAGTCAAGTATTTTGTTTTAAAATTTTAACTAATGATCAAATTCACAGATTTTTTTTCAAATAAAAGTAAGTAGCATGCGTGCAAGAAAAGACACTAGTCAACGTTTATCAACTAGTAATAAACTGAAAAGCCTAAAATGAGGTAATGACTTGTTTGTTATTACTTAAAATAAATATCACATATCTATTTCTACTCAGTTCCCTAATTATTAAACCGCTGCCATGAAACTGAATGTAGAACGTACCTTGGAAATTTATGGTTGTTTTACGTGCACAAATCACACAGTTATACCATAAGACAACACAGTTTAGCGTGCATTATTGTAATTGTTATTGCAAAAATATCTATGTATTTGATGTGACTTTAACAGGACGTCAGATAAATCTTGACCTCGGGTTGAATCAACTGGTGACAGAAAACTTAAGAGAGGAAGCAAATAACAGACAAAATACGCTTTTTAATCACTCAGTTCTATCTCCTAACATTACTGCTACGTGAGAAGGTATCCTACATATTATCTACCTCCTAATCCACGTATTTGGAGAATGAAGTCTTGCAGATGGCAAGAAGCCGGCAGAGGTAGCCAATGGATGTCAAAATATACAAATCCAGAACTACTGCCAGGACTTGCCGCGGGATAAGGGTTTTACTAATACGCGCATTGACCAAATTTCAACCCGCAGTGGCAGACATCCTTTCAGTTTCAAATCTGGTGGAGCTTCTCGAGGCTTTGTAATGCAGTAGACGATAAATTGTATCTGCCAAAAGAATAGCAAGCATATTTTACCTTCATAAACGCCACTATAATGCATTTTTATCCCTTTGAGCACAATAAAAGATAGTCCGACTGTTATAATTTACCAATAAGCACTCCTTTATAGTGGAAATGTAGGTCAAAGGAACTTTTGCCCACGCAATTTTCATGGAATTATCTTCGTTGTGGTTGGCTTAGCAACATATATACTTCCTCTTTCGAATAAGAAAAGCTAATGAAGCTATTCAAGTGGAGGCCTCCTTACTAACAAGTTGTAACTGAATGAAGTAACGAATGTGTAAGGCCTTAACTTTCAAACGTAACTCCCTAGGCATAGAACGTCTGAATTTATTGGTTAACCTCGCGGTGACACGCATAGAACGCACAGATATCGTCTCAGTTCATTTGCTATAGAAATTAATGACAATTATATTAAGCGTTGGAAAATCTGTCACAGAAACGCCATCTTACATTTTAATTGATGAGGTGGCAAGCAGATTTGACAACAAGTAAATAAACATTAAAATGTAGATAACTTTACATCACATTACTTGGATTGAAATTTCCTGCTGACCAAATTAGGCACTGTAGCAACGTCTAAGACTTAATCTCTGAAGTCTTTTTCGTATTCTAGACTTATTTGTTACTCTTTTAACTTTTAAGTAAGACATCCATTGAAGTAATTGCATTGTACGCATTGCATTTAAGATAGAGTAAGATAAGAACAATTTCTCAATTTAAAATCTTAGATCAAGTGAAAAATGATACCCATTCTTACATTTATCGTATTTTAGTTAAGTACTTAAACGATATAAAGGTTTCATGTTTTGCTCAATTGCACCAGAACAGCTCTGGAGTTTTTTTCCGACCAAATATACTCACGTTAATGGGAACGATCTTATGTAAAATCAGGAAATCTACAAAGAATTATATTCCCAAATCTGTTCGCCGTCCGGCCTTTTTATGGTGAAAGTCTGATTGTCAGGTCAGATGCATAAAATGACTACCGCAAAATGGCAGGAAGACGAAAAAAACAATCTAACCCTCAGGTCCATCTCATGAATCCTAAATGTAAAGTAATTTTACAAGAAGACGACGGTTCTAGATGCGAGACCTTTTCCAGTCTGTCAGGCAAACCATTCAGCCAAATAACACTGGTAATTTACAGTCCACGCTGTAGATGCGAGGGATAAACATGGAATCCCGATGAGCGTACGACAGGCGTCCTTTAGCCTGTGCACCCAGAAGAATTTCCCAAGTGAGGGGGTGGGGTTGCACTCACAGGCGCTGGCTCACACCATGTCCAATCCCAATATTGGAGCCTGAGATAGGAAATATAGTGAGCGAGGTCGAGTATCTCAGTGCATATTCCTCAAAAAAGTAGTCTGGCGAGCTTACAGTCAGGGCTTCAAAGGCCGCGTACTGAAAACATAACACGGTGCTGTCAGGACGGTAAGCTGGACTGCGATGTCTCCTCCTGAAAGATGCCAAATTGGCCCTCCTACTCCGATGATACCCGAGGCGTTTTCGTTTGTGGGAAAACCTGGTCGTTAGTGCGCGAACCTTTTTGTCTTTACAGGAATAACAGTTAGAAATTTTTGTCAAACCATACTATATTTGGAGTTTTAAAGTGTATAAATATTGAAATGATGTTACTTTTTGCGGGCAACTTGTCTATTAGATTCCGTAAAACTGCTACATTTAGCGTAAACCGGTGCACTCTTATTTCACATTACGAGATGATCACTTCAGCCGTGGTGCATGTGGGTGTCAGACGTGACCGTAACATGTGTTTGGCCTGAAGCGACAGGATGCTGCAACATTCATCTCGAAGGCTTTAATTTCCCGCTCATGAGGACGGGAATTTAAGTGAAAACTGACACTAATCATTCTGACAGCGATGCCTACTAGGTGATTGTGAACTCTTGACCTTATGTTACAAGTTTCAATTAGGGCAACTGTGAACTTACCCGAAAACCTCACTAGAAAATTTCTCTTTGGTACAAGGCAAACTGCAATCCCTTAATTTTGGAATCACTTTAGATGCTTATGGCAAAAATCTGTTTTCATTCACTTACTAGTTGGAGCTGAGGTTAGGCGTCATGCATAGGCTTTTCAACCATTGAGATCTATTAAACAGATCTAGAGAATTTAAGATTCATAGAAGTTCCTTCGAAATAAACATGGTAGACAGAAAAACAAAAATATTTTTTAAGATAACTTTGATTTTACATTTGATCATAAAGTTTTCAATCTAAGTTGTAAACTTCAAACGCCTGATATGGACCAAAAAATCTTAAACCACCTCAATTGCGTGAAGGAAACCTGTGAGAACAAGTATTGCTGAATTCTGCAAGTACGCAACAGAACAAAACCTTGATACTAATGAATGATAGCTGGTCAGTTGAGCGTTGAACTTAACATTTTAGGATAATGACAGGGTAAGCGATACGACAAAAATAAACAGACCCTTGAATTGATAAATATTTACAAAGTACCTGTCCATAAAGACGCTCTTGATGAGCTTCCTTTTTGACTTATGGTTAATCGGTGTTTGGTGCTTGAACACTCTTGAGGATAACATAGTAATAGGGTTTGATGATAAGCTGTCCACCGAGCAAAGAGGGTCTCATCGAGGGATTCGATGGTGTGCATATCGATTTTTGTCAGCCTTTAGGGCAACTGCCATCGTGGTGAGAGGACCAAACTTATGAAATATCTCTTATGTATCGTGTTACTTTAAAAAACTCATCTGCCCCCAGTTACCTTACATTTGGCTATCAATCTTATTTTAACTCTGTATGGTGGAAATTTATGGTAAACGTAAGGTTTATAAGGACGATATTAAAAAGCTTGAATAAATGACTGCTAAAAGAATGCATTAGTCAACGATCTTCAAGTAAAAGCACACCTGTGGGAATTTATTTGTTTGCTTTATGATGTGAAAGACCAACCAAGTAGGAACTACAGGGACATTTGGACGGTTTTAAAACTTAAGATTGAGCTGCATTAGCTCCCGATGTCACTTTCTGAGTTAGACGAACCAACTATAAATCGAGGAAGCATTGCAACTTTTTTGGTTTCTATAACTGATTTGCAGAATTCATATTTTTGCTTGTATAGACCTTTTGTCTTTAATTTTATCCGTTATAGCAAATTAAAACACCAAAATGATTGATACGCACTGGAGTGAATGAATTTGACGGCGACTCAATGAATAAACCCAATGGCCGCTGTCACATATTTGCCATGTAAATTATTTTAACTTGATATTTATCAACCAATAGATTTTTTCCAAAGGTGTAAATGTTAAGAAGTTAACGAACTCTTCTGCTGGGCGTATGTTGAATGTAGTTGCTAACAATGAACAACGTTTAAACTGTTAACCCTAAGTATTTTTCCAGAAAAATGTCGAGTCAGCCTAAAGCTACCGATCTTCAATATATTCTGCTGTTGGCTAGAGCCAGTCATTATAAGCACCGCATTCTATGCAGTCAAAGATTTCATTAATGAGTTCTTTTTAAACCACAGCAGAAACGAACAGGACACTCATGCTTCACCAGCAACTTTGCCTTGTGTTTGAATAGGGTAGTAACTTAATAAGTCAAGTTTTTCACGGTATGAAATTGAAAAAGGTGGCTTTACTGTCCATTTTAACAAAATCGTATTTACAAACCTGTCTTAAGCTTGAAACAAGAATATTATTCACTTTTTCCACATTTTATTAATCATACCCATAACAAGCATGAATTAAGAACCGTAGTACCAATCTCCGTGTTGAAGCAATAGACCCAAGTTTATAAACAGCCTATAGGTTAGTGTGCTGGGACAGAAAGGATTTATAAACCCTGACTACCAGCTAGTTTGACAAAGAGTGAATTTTTTCTCCAAACAACTCAAACGGCACAGATTAAAAGGGGTATAAAACAGCTTACCGCTTCATTTGCACTTGCGTATAAAAAATGGTTTTCGTGTCGCTGTTTAATTTTCTATACTCAGTGATGCGTGAACAGGATTCTGACGCGTGTTTTGTGCGCTTGATATCCGATTTAATTTAAATAGTGCCGCTAATAATAACGGCATTTAGTAGTGCACCTATCAATTACTTCCTTGGACTCATCTTTTCGCTTTTATCGCAATAACAATAAACGCAAGAGCACTGTCCTTTAAGGTTCTCAGTTGGTAAGAAGTTGTTTAAGGGCGAAAGCTTAGGTAACCACGCGGGTAACCAGACCAAATACACATTAAAGTAATTGAAATAACAAATCATCTTGTAGTCAAACATGGGACCTGTAATATAGATCTTATAGAACAGGAACGTTTTACTATACGAAATAGCACGGTACAGGTCTTAAGGAACGGAAAAACGTTTTTAGCTCTGTCACACGGAGAGAAGAAAACATTAAAAATCACAAAAATGGAGAACAGCATCGTCATCCTGCCTGCGGACAAAGGAGGCTAAAAACCATTTTGAGCAGATCGGACTATGATGAAAAGATATGTCAATATTACAGATAGTTCAAACTCTAAAGCTTTAAATGTGGATCCTACCAAAATGCAGAATTCAACTATTGATGAGTACTAAAGCGCTTACAAGGAAAAAGCGAATATCAGGAGATATTTCCAAGTCCTTAAGAAAAATGAACCAATCATAGGTATAATATATGGCCTACCTAATGTTCACAAAGCCTAAGTGCCATTGCGATCGATATTGTCCTTAATACGTCCACCCAAGTATAAAATTTTTAAGTGCCTATTCCATCAACTGCATATTTGACAAGTGATTGTGAAGCATAACTATCGAAAAATCTTTAGTTTCTAAATAAATTGTAAAGGCTCCACATTGTAGCATATAAAATTATGGTATCTCTTGATGTTGTCTCTCTCTTTCTTCCCATCCATACCATTAGATTTTACATGACAACAAACAGAAAAATTACTGCAGTCTTATAGCATACTGTTCCTGTATAAACCTTCCTTAAACTCCTGTATCCATACCTGGAAAGAACCTTTTACCTTTCACAAGGATTCTATCAGCAGCTAAAGGGAGCCCCTACGGAGTCGCTCATGACAATATGGCAGGCTTGCCATTGTTAAAAAGGATGAATTACAGACACTGCATAGCGTTAATAACTCAGAGTTACTAGGTATCAACTTCAAGCTCGCAAAAGATGTTGACAGTAAACTCCAATTTCTTGACGTCCTTGTACAGCAAAATACAGACGGTACATTGCACACATTAGTTTTCTGCAAAAACGCTTATGTGGAGGTTATCCTGCATTGCCAGCGGAACCAACCTGTCGTTAACAAGCAAATCGAACAAAAACGCACTGTTCCGATAAGAAAATCTACCAAACCGCTCTTAGTTATTTGCGCAAACTATTTTCCAGAAATGGTTATCCAAGAGATTTTGGGCGTGGATGCATGAGGCAACAGATGGTTAAAAAATGACAAGGAAACGTATTGTACTGATTAAGTGCCCAAATCAAAAACTAGAAAACACTTCCGTACTTTAAGAACGCGTCCGAACTCGTTGAAAGACAGCTGAGGAAACATCAAATCCAAGTGGCGCAAAAGAACAAATGTCTTCACTACGAAACCATCTTGTACACCATAACGATAGGTTTGAATATTTGAATAAAAGAGAAGTCATGTACAATATTCCATGTTACAGTTGCAATGCGGTAATTGTGGTCAGACAGACCAGAAAATTTGTCTCCACACACATACACGACCATCAATTGGCAGTTTGGAGGCGTGACCACATGTCTCGACTAGACACAAATTTGCGTTAGCCAAAACCCGCATTGTTGCTTCAGGTCTACCTAAGAAAGGCCGGGAGATTTGGGAAATAATTTACCCAGATGACTCATGCATTAAACGACACATCGAATTGAAAACCGTGTACGGCAACCTAAAATAAAGATGGAAGAGGCAACAGTCAACCCAAGTGGGATGTGACCCCACAATGAAAGCCAGTGGCAAGCAAATCTACGCAATATCGATTTTTCAGGGCACCTTTGAAAATTGAAAAGACAATTTGGCGAGCATACGTTAGCTTTTAATAAATTCTCATCAGGTCTTTAAATTTATATCACTGTGTCACTAATTCAAATATGCGGGTAAGTAGAAAAAATTATACGGTTGTGAGGGCGGGGAGAGGGAGGGGAAGGGACGGGAGAGAGAGGGGAAAGAAACAAAATTGTGGTCCGTTTTCTGAGGAATTGTCAGAGAAATGGTTGACGCCAGGACAGGTAATAAGATGAGGGTGGATAAATTGGTGGCTTTTGGCCACGGTAATTGCGGTGCCTGTATAAAGTTCTTTTGAGCGCACTGGACCAGGTTTACGTAGCCTGATTGCAGCTGCTTCTGCCGCAGCCAACAGACGCTGACCAAGGAATTTTTAATAGGTGGAGGTGACCTTGGAAGGCCTCTTTGGCATTTACTCGATGGCCTGGGACTACCTCATGCGCGACGATAGAGCTGTTTATGTTCTTTATCTCCCCTTTTACTAACCATGCTGGAAGGTGTTCTCGTACTCTTTTGAACAAACACCGGTAAGTGCGACTAATATATTCTGCCCCACAGGAGCAGGTGAAAGAATAAATACACATTGAGGTGGTCTGGGCTGGCAGTTTGTCCTTGCCCCCTCCGTTTAGGACGGGAATAGTCAGGAAGAGTACATGGGCATCAGCTGCTGGAAAGGTGTTTGACACAGCTTGGCTTAGGCACCTTCGTAAGAGTTCACTTGCTGCGTCCCCTTGAAATGGTACCCTGATGAATAGTTGTTTCTTGTTTGTCGTTAGCACTGGTAGCTTTAGTGGTCTTTCGGTTATATTCGTAGCAATAAATCTAGCTGGATATCCGTTCCATCGAAAAGTGCTTTCTACAACCTTAAGCTCTTCGTCGTGCTATCGGCCGAGCAGATCCTTTCCACCCTTTGTGTCAGACAGCGCGCTAAATTGCGCTTAAACTTCAGCGGTACAAAACTCCCAAAGTTGGTGTATTGTCCAGACCATGTCTTCTTAAGATAGACACTTCGTCGAATACTCCCGTCTGGCCTTACACTCAGAAGCACGTCCAGGAAAAGAGTGATCAGGATTGTTCCTCTTCCAGTGTAAATTTGATTTACGGGTGCACTTGATTTATGGTATCCATTACAGCTGAAATGTCCGTTTGTTTAGATGCAACCGCAAAAGTATCATTCACGTAGCGCCCGTAATATTTTAGACGATTTATCTACGGACGAATCTGTAAAGCTTCCAGCTTTCCCATAAAAATTTTCGCCAGAAGTGGGCCAAGGGGTGAGCTCATAGCTTCTCCGTCTATCTGTCTGTACAAAGTGTTGGTTAATAGGAAATGCACGTTCAAGGTACATATTCATAACAGTTCCTTGAGCGCATTCACTGGTTTTCCTTTATCTTATTGGCTGGAAGTAATGCATTTACAGATGTAGTTGACTGTCTCTGTGACTGGCAGATTCATAAAAAGAGACGAGACATCCAATGAAAAAGTTTAACTGTTTTGCACATTTACTTTAACCCCTGACGACGACCAATGTCGTTTGTATTCTACTCTCAAAATGTCTTTTGCTGAAGGGTACTTTGTTTAACGTAATTAAATTTTTGCCCGTCCCTGGTTTTCCTTGAACAGCGGAAAACCTTTCCTGAGAAATTGTTAAGACTCAGAATACCAGTTAGGCTGCATGACATTGTTCTTCTGTTTAGAAAGAAACTCACATTTAGGGGCTGCAGAATGAATGCTGTTTCATTAGATATGTTGCACTCAGCCATAAATTTAGTCTGCGTTCAATAATCAATTGTAAATTCCTGTCTTTATTTTCGCATTTTGTTTGAATATCATCTTTCAGCTCCTGTATCAAGGTGCGTGCGCACACCAAACAAACGATTACTCAAAGTTTTTTAAAATAATTTTCCTATTCTACAAAAAAAAAAAATTAAGCTGTTGACAACAGGAGGCACAAAATCGAAAAAGGCAGACGGTTAGTTAAACTTGCAACACTTTTGCGAAAACGAAGAGGACATTCAGCAATATTTTACAAACAGAACACTGAAGTAAACGCGGCATCTGTACTATGCGCATATAATCTTAAATCTGATGATAATCCTGCAAGCCTTAAAATTTCTGACTGTTATAGAGATATAAATTGTTTGCCAAGTCCTAGACATAGGGTGTTAAAAAAGGTTATGTGTATCTTGTTCCTGTTTTACATTCACAAACTAATCTCTTTTCACATATAAAATTTACCAAGATAAGGGAAACGCTCGTTATTTAAAATAGTGTGTTTTTAAGTAAGATAAATTTATTAGGCATTTTAGTTGATGAATTATTGCAGTTCGTACACGTTACTTCTAACTCCCAGATATCTTGCTCTAGTAATCGTAATATATGGAAAATTCAAATAAAAAGTAAAATTCTGCGGTTATGTTTCGGAAGATTTTTTCAGTTTAACATAGTTCATATCAGGCAAGGTATGTCATCAATTGTATGCATTCCATTCTATACCATATTTGAACTTCATTTACGAATTATGCATCTGCTCCGTCTTTTTCTCAAGACTGATGGCAAAAGAGTCAATTTTTAAGGAACTACCTAGGATGGTAAGACGAAATTCACAGCATTATATATGCTGCTTGCACTCAGAAATGGTGCTTTTTCATGTATTTCTGTCTGCCGCTCATTCCTGGAGTGCAGTAGTAATGATAAATCTGACTATTCTGTTTCTTACATTATGTTAATACCTGTTTGCAAAACATAAATTAACTGTCCACGCCTAGGAAACGGTCCTTGAGTTCAATCTCACAGGCGTCATGAAACACATCCACACCGTAAACAAGACGATTCGAGTCAGTTAATCCGCTTACTGTGGAACATTTGTATTACAGACTTTACAGAACCTCGCAACCATAGACAATAAGTAACCCTGTCTGCATAATACCGCTAATAAAATATGAAAAGTAGTCATGGTTACATACATCTTTTAGTGGTTATAGTTAGATGGTGCCTCAATTACCACACGGTGGCATCTAGTAATGACCTTAGCAACGCACACATTACTCACGTTGCACAATTCTATCAACTCAGTAACCAGTTAATGCATTATTTTATCAAAAATCAAATTTGTAGCTCTCCGAAATGACTCAATATATCTGCATAAATATAAAAATATAGGTATTGTAGACAAAGAAGCAAGATTGTAAAAACTCCTGCACATAAACTTTAACGAAAACGCAGCCATCCCTGAGTGGCTGCGTTGCCCCACTGGATGCAAATATGGTGAGATCTGCCATCAAGAACTAAGCCCGTTACTTGTCGCGTCTACTGCTGTTTGTCTGGCACGGTAAACACCCAAATCACCTTTCTCCTCCATGTATTCGGGAGAATGATCGACGTCTTTATGCGTGAAGAGTGAATTGCCAGTGCTCCATGCGCAGACGCATGCCATCCGGCGCAGTTCATTCTAGCTGGATACTGTCTCCGGTGAAAAACTATACATATTATCAGGTAATCGTATTGGAAAAAGAGTCAATTGGTCTTCGATTTCCTCGCTGCAATGCAGTTTAACCTAATACAACGAAGGTCACTTACCGGCCTGGCGGATGGCCCGTGTCGATGTGCGCATTAAGAGAAGCGAACTGCGAAATCTTTTAAAACGGGCTCCGAGAACTAATAATGTCGTTACTGCCAATTCTGCAGTCCAGACGTGGTGCATATCGAAGAAATACGTGGGGCGCAGAATGCTCAAACTAACATGTAGGAGCGCGCGCCAAAACAGCCCGAATTTTTTCAACCGGGTACTCATATTTCTAAACCAAATACGCAAACTGTAACCGGAGAAGAAGCTATGTAAATAATGTAAATTTGCAGCTTTCGTCCGATATTTAATTTGAGAAAGAAAAATTTAATCAAGGGACTTACCGTAAGTCATTTACATTCTTCCGAAAAGAATTGCCTGGTTTTTAAAAATTAATAAAATCCATTAAAATATATTTATTAGGTAACTGACAGGTTTTACAAAAATATTTTTAATAGTAGTCAGTTATTCATGATCTCCAACGCAAACTGTAGTATCTCGCTTTTCCAGTCAGCCAGATGTGTGTCTGCACCAGGAAACCGTCCAACTATGTGCACTTGTTGTTGCCCAAACAGACCACGCGAAAAGTCTGAAAGTAACCTCTTCCTCAGGTTTCCTGACTTTTGGAATGTAACGTTTTCAGATCCTTCAGGGTTTTGTGTGTCTGGTACTCGGAGAAAAAAATTGACAGCTGTTGGGCCGAACATCCAAAATGCGGTCACTTTTCCGGGGGGGCATTCCGCCTGAAGGGGTATACACAAACCCGATTCTTGACATTCGTCAGAGTTTAACTTGTCCAGCAAATATAAACGGTAGATTTCGCATGACCTCTGCTATGAAAAGTTTTAAAAATCTCTTATTGCTTTAACACAGAGAGTAAAATGCCGACAGAGGAAAAACCGATGCTTGGAAAGTGTGGGTACCAGGAAGCATTGAGCTGATAAATATGAATAGCTGAAACGGTGGGCATTTCCTCAGGTCACCTTGCGAAAACGAGCAAGAATGACTGCCGAAAAAGTGTTGTAACATAATGAATGACATTACTGACTAGAAATCTTGGGATGATTTCGAAAGAAGGATAACTCCTTCACTTTCTATAAAACAAATTAAAAAATACTTGGATTCATCATGGTGTTCCATTAAAATAGAACCCCCATAGATGTTTGTAGTTTAAGTTGCTTATCGTTATCATCGTTCCCAGCGTATTTTAACACTTTACGTGTTGCTGGTTTCAAAATTGTACGCAAAGGAAACTAAAGCTTATTGTCTGCCAAACATTGAAAATCCCTTGGGAGACCACGAATGAGGTAACATATGTTACTGAGAGAACTGAGCGAGAAAGCACTATCGTTAATCGGAGATGTTTGTATATACGGCGACAGATATACACTTCAGAGGAAAAAAATTCGTTCCCATTACATAAAGTTCGACATATTTCTTAAAAGGCCATCTACCAGGTAGGAAACATGGCGATAAAATGTTCGTTTGATTTTTAAATTATTCAATACATTTATGTTCATCTATTTCATTTAACATCCCGAGGAAGGCATGGAGTGTAATAAATATTCCAAAATTATAGCAGCTCGATTTTAAGGGCAAAATTGAATTTGCAAATAGAATTTAATGTGCAAGTAGCTATTGCAGATCGAACGTTGCGATAAGCCTAGCAGGGTGCCTTGTTATTTAAAATTTAATTCTTTTCGATGATGGCCAGAGGCTTTACCTGGAACTTAACGCAAGTTCTTATAAGGATGCATTACTTTGACACAGCTGACCAGGACAAAATCAAGTTCAATTCACTTTTTTTAGCTTCGGTGAACTAATGGGTGTTTAGGGAGACATTAGCACTTCATTTATAATAATTATGCTGAACATGGCGTCCTAAGTAGGATTTAACTCGACGAGGGCAAGGAAAATGGCTTAAATGCAACCCAAGCTCTAAATGCCTTCGGTCCGACCGGGATCCGTAAATTTAATCATACTTGGAAAATGTTACCCTACAAGCTTACTGCAAGGTATGGAATCCATAAAGTCTGTTACACTCAGTTAACTGCTGAGTCTGTCAGACGACTAAAAGGCAAGCAGCTTTTGCAGACCAAGTGCCGCTAAAATCCCGGCAAGTTGCCTTCGTTGTCCTCTTTGCAATCTCTTCATGTTTATGTTTAGCTTGGAAAACTGAAAAAGATTTCATTTAAAGATGGGAACGTACAGCCCGCAACTGATCAGAACCCAAACAATTTCGGTGATGTCCTTATTCTGTATTTTCTACCATAGTATTTCCAATTTTGCCGAAATGTTAATTACTCGTTTCGCAATGCAATTTTAACAATAGTATGCGTTCACATCTTATTGTTTTCGCCTCATCTGCTGATTTTACATATGCCACGCTTTGTCGATCACATGAAGCCAAATTTGGATGTACTACAGGCTCCTGTGGAAAAGTCGAGAAATTGGATAATTTGCAAGTCGAGGATAATACGATAAAATCACTTTTAAAAAACAGTTCCGGCCACTGAATGTACTTGCAAGTCATGTAAGGATGTAAGCTCGTTGTGAATACCCAGTGATTGCATTCCACTGGACAACAACGACAATTTTTGAGATTCTGGTGGGCTCGATAGATACTCAAATAACTGCAGTTTGTAATCAAAAAGTGCGAATAGGTCATCGAGCCCATATTTTTCAAAATGTGCCATGAATAAAACCTTTTAGCCTGATTAAGAACACCTGTTTAGCAACGAGTATTTTGATGGATGTCTTAAATAACAAAAATTATTACAATTTAATCCTAGATTCTAAGAAAACCTTTTGGATTTTCGATTAAATAAGCAGATATCTAATAGATTTTTAAGTAGCACAATTATGCTTAAAATGTCCATTAAATACTAAATGAATTTGTTTTTATATTATTGAAATATATTTAAGCGTTTGTTTCCAATTGACAAAAACGCCTCATTGGCAGACAAAGATGCTTTAAATTTCTGACATGTAATAGAATATGCAAACAGACGTTCCAAGGAAATATTCTGATGTTTTCTAACATCATTTAGATAGCAGTCTTTTAGACTAGATCGAACCTATCCGTAAAAACGATGGGCACAATTTTGATGATGAGCCGGAGCTGGATATGTTACAGAAAGATGAACTTGGCAGCAACCACCAACCCAATGCATGTATGGACTTTACTCGCATAACTTATGGTCAGAGTATGAAGTATGGTTACGTTATGGTTTAAGCTGAGGATCAAAGTTACATTTATGTTTGCAGATAGCGTTACGCGAGGTCGTGAGATCAATGTTACGGTTGAAGATATGACCGTGTTTAAGTAGAAGATTTAAATCAACTATCTTAATTATAAGTTTTTCTTTAAGTTTGAACAGGGTGTTCGAAACTTTGGGTTTGCACCGACTCAAACACTCATTTGGAGCGTATTGAAATTTTAGTTTGACAAAAGAAGGCTATGGTATGAATGTAACCTACATGAGGCCATATCGCTACAAGAATTTCAAATACTTTGAAAATATCAAGCGTGATATATTTTATTCTGGCAATGTGCTAAAGTTTGCGTGACGCAGTTAAAGTCAATTCTATAAAGCCTACCAGATATGAGTATTCAAATCGGATGCCCCAAGTTGCAAAACCTTACTGCCAGGTTCAAAATATAGTATTTCTCACTAGAAGGAATTCTCCTTCTATCATTTGTTCTTCGATTCTGAAGACGCACACAATCATGGAACAAAGCCAAATACTTCTGGTGATGACGCAAAATGGCATTGCCTGATTGCGATACATATTCACTGGTATATTTACATGCAAAATATTTTGTCAATTATTTTGATTTTGCGTACAAGTAAAAATGCGAGTCCCAGGAAGTAATTGAGCAGAAGTAGATACGATCACTTGGACAAGCGCTTAATTCGCCTGTAGTTTCGAATTCTAACCCAAACCCATCATCAGAGGCAGTATCAGATACGGTCCGCAAATTACACGACAATGTGGCATCAACAGGGGGAGTTCAGATGGATAATCGAAGTGTTCGCCTTATGAAAATGTATCGTACTGGTCATGTTTAGTCTCAGAAGAAGAAGAAGAAGAAGAAGAAAATGTGATCAGTGGAATAAGAAGTGCATTGACCTAACGACTCAGACTCTACCAAGAGCCTTCTATCAAGTAACAGTGAACTCAATTGTCGGGTATTAATCACGCCATCATCCAATACGAATGATCAATCACCACAGTTGAGGACACAGGGGCAGACCAACAAGCCATTATCACATGAGGCATGGTGCGCACCTATGAATGCCAGAGCTGCTACTTGGATCAGGTAAGTGGTTGCGTTTATTGGGCCTCCAGTGATCTTGTCTGCCAGTCCCTAATGATGGGTAAGAAAGAAAATCCGAAACTTGTAGCCCAAGAAAATTCTGATTCCAACGTTTGCATTTTATTAAGGAAACGTGCAGTAGTTGCTGGACGCTCTGTGTAGAGGGAGGTGACTGAACTCCACAGCCCTGCTGGTCAGAATTTGTCAATCAAAAAATGATTCCTCTTTTTTATGGCAGCTGAGACTCACTTCTTACTATCATTCTGTCTTCTGAGTAGTCATGCATTCACAGATCCAATGCCACACATACGAGGCGTTAAATAAGTTTGTGTCATACTTTCTGGTGGCCTGTTTCTTTCTTTCCAACAAGCGTTCTTACTTACAAGAGTTCATAAGGATTTTCACAAATACTCAACAACATTAAGTAACGGGGCCAAGAACGACAGGCTTATATTATTATGCAGACGGTACTCATTGCTGAGGATATAAATGGCGTGTAAAATTAATTTGTTTAAAACTGAGTTTCAGCACCCATATCACTCATTAAGAGCATTTTTTCCAGTGAAAAGGCATAAAATAGCACCACTTGTCAAGTCAATGCAGGTTGATCGTCATACATTATTTTCATATGCACATACACCCATATACTTTCTTTCTTCACCGTATTTCGATCGTCACGACCGACTATGTCCATACTCTTTATCAGATCCTGGTGGGCGCAGGACAGTAAATTGCGCGTTGATTAGTTTAAAGTGATAGCTGACTTGCGCCGAATCTCTCACACACTCACTTTCTCTTCACTCAATGACTTGGGTCCATCAGAAAAACAAAGTCCGGACCTTTGGAGGCAGGGTCGGGTGCTGTGGCTAAACAGACCACCTTCGCGTGTCACCTACACCTATGAGTAACCATCCTAAACTAGAACACTGACAACCAAAATTAGGATCATTTGTAAAAAAGCGCTAAAGGGAAGGAGCTCAGAAACTGAGAATTAGTCCTAACGTTTCGATAGCAAACAAATATCCACCGTCGGTGAAGGGCATTAAAACGTACAACATAATCTATAACTGTCGTCATGACAGAGCTCTTGACGAATGAAGGCTGCGAGTTGGTCCGAGTCATTACCGCGATTGTTCTTTCTCATGTGACACGCTGTTCTAGTCGATAAATATGGGGCCGCAGGTAACCCCTGCCAATATCAGCAAGAAAATTATCGACCACGCATACGCCGGGGCACCCGTGTATGACTTAGCACGAGCTACGCTAACCTGTTAGTCAAACTTAATTCGCAGGGTCTGATATGCTTGCAGACCATATATACAGCGCTTATTTATGCCATCGACCTTTCGGGCAGTTAGTTTGGCATCCTCAAATGTGGATATATTTCGGATTTTGGCCCAGCGTCCGATTATGCACGACAGGATATCATCCTCTTCATTTCCTTGATATGGCGATTTGAATTGGCAATGGGAAATGATAATGGGTTTATCGAACCACGTAGACAGCATGTAGGTTTTTCTGAGTTTCAAGAATCCTAGTTGGATTGGCCATTCGGGTCTATGAGCAACGCCGATAAAAGAGGGTAAGACAAAGGTCTAGGAGACTTCCTTCTTTCGCTCATTGTACGGTTGTCTAGGCATTGAATTTTAGGAAGGTAATTATTTAAATGATTTAACGATAACATTAACATGAATCCTAAGTCAAGCATTAACACTAACCTAAGCTTAACACTAACCCCTTCATGCTGCATTTTATTTCCTCTAAAAATAATCCCTAACATGGAGTACATCAGTCTATTTGAAGGCTTACAGGCGTACACTGTAAGTTGATATGAATATTTAGGTCAACTTTACTCAGCCCCCGTCAGATAACCGCGTAATATTCATTAACTTGCCAACAGGCAGTCAGAAGTATGTTCAGGAATTACAGGTGGAACCATACCCCTCACACATGTACTAGCTATATGCCCAGACACCTGTTTTGCCGGTATTGTGCTACTGTTTAACACAGCTGCGGTTAAGCTGTGGGCCGTCAGTACGCTCAAAATTATGCTTTCCCCTACTTTAGTATAAAAAGAAACCCTAATTACATTGAAAATTAGGGCAGAGACATTTTAATTACTGCAGGTTCTTATTCTCACCCCTAATGCCACAGATTTGACAATAGGAGTGTGACGGCATTAAAGCATTTTAGCGAGTACACGTCCACCCATTTGGAACCAATATTCGAAAAACACCCATAGGTGTTAGAAAAAAAATACGGAATTGAGGTATTTAAGAAAGCGGGTCAGCCCCGATAGAAAAACCATGTCGTGCTGATTTATTCGATTACGCCTGGCGTATTTCCCAAATTATTAAGATATGAACTCTAGGTGGCCGCGAAACCAGGCCCATTCTGTTGAAGATCTTTTTTACTATTTTCATACTTAGTAACATTTTCTGTTTAGAAACAATTTTTATCTATTTGTCTAGATGGTAAGCGGTTAATGAGGAAAAATCGGACGGGCTATTGCGTCCTTTTCATGTTAAATAAAAAGCGATTTAATTCTGAGCAACCTGCTATGATAAGCTTGATTTTCCATTACGGTGCCAGTTCGGGAGGTCCATGTGAGGATAATTCATTTAAACGAGGATCAGAATCAACTGCTGAGGAAGTAGACCGTGAATTATTTTTCAATAAGAAAGTGCCGTTGGATAACACAGCAACCAAAAACTGAATGCAAGCTTTCACTCACATAGTAAAATTTATTCTTGTGAGTTATACAAAATTAAAAATTGAATGAAAAGGTACAGTTAGGACAGACTGTTATTTGGTAAACGGATGTCCTTGGATAAATAAAAAAACTGTTGAGTATAATTTAATTTAGGAAATGGCAAATGCAGATTTAATATACGAGACAAGATCGAGAAAGAATCAGGTGCTGGTATGTTGTGTGGCCAGAAGAGTTTTGGAAGAGTAATTTACTTCCAGTGAGGTGCCCATTAGTAGTGAATTTGTAATTGGAAATAGATTTTGACAATATAAACCGTTTTTATATGTTGATATCTTAAGTGTATCCGAAGGCTTACTTTGGGTAAGGATATAATAGCTAAAAGATAAGGAGGTATATGAAGGGATTTCAAATAATTCGTACTTTTCCTTCAAATGGTGCTACGTTCGCCCTGTAGGTTGATTAGTGAACGTTGAGTATTGTAATTGTTAGTAATAGCTTGTGTCTAAAGAAAGAGGACGGCTGATGTATACCATTAACTAACTGTTTGGTACTTCTGCATATGGTCATAATGGTACCTACAAACTTTGAAACGATGAATATGCTACTAAAATATTTGAATGAACTTTCTTCTGGAGAATGCTCTCCTGACAGTAAAGTTGTTATAGGTAATTCAGGCGCCAAAATAGTTACTTCACACCTTACTTAAGGTTCAACGTACGAAGCAAGCAAGATGTGAACCTGATATCTGAAAATTGTAAAATAAACATTTATGCGTACTATAAAGTTAGGTGGGGAATTATTCCTGTCGAAGCATACATAGTCGGAAAGTCCAATCGGAAAGAGTTGAGCAGACACACACTGTTTTCCCAAAAAACGCTGTCCAACTGTAGTCTGCCGGTGGATGCCTGTCTGACGCTGCATAATTGAGGAACGCTGTCCCGCGTTTACGAGTGGACGCCTACACACATGTCTTCCGTGCATATTTCTTCGATTCCGGCCTTTTGTGCGCATCGACTGCAGCCTTATCTGCTGGCGGACAATGTACACAAAATTGAAACGCGTCTGCCAATTAAAAAGTATTTATAGACAATAGAGTCGACTGAGCCCTACCCAGTCATGCCTGTATGACTGGGAAGATGTTTATTTTCCAGATCAGAGACCTTGCCATTCTAATAAGTAGTCCTTTCGAGGGTCGTTTCAGTAGCCACTAAAAGTGGCAGTACTGGCAAGCCTGCAGCTATGCACAGCACTTCTTTACCAGGCTTCTTCCATCCCACGGAGGGATACGCAGAAGCTGCAAAAAATCCTATATTTTTTTACTATTTTATGCGGCTTCGCATGTAAAAGAAAGGGAAAATTACCTTATTATCTGCGCTTCTCTGCCGGAGCGACGCGAGGCTAATTGCCTGGCCCGAGTGCTTTAAGAACGCAGATTACAAGTGCGGGATTGTTGAGCCTTCTAGGTATCATGACAGTGGACCTGGAATAACAAACTTGGGGTCATAATGTGGTCAGCATATGCATTATATATATATATATACATGAAGAAATGGAACCGACAAAGACAGGGGAGACCGGAATGGCCATTTCTGGCTTATTAAGCGTCATCAGCCAGTCATACCCAATCCCAAGTGTGGCACACCTGGGATTCGAACCCGCGACCTTTGGTATTTGATTCGAACGCTCTACCATTGAGCCACGGGCCAGGTGTGCCACACTTGGAATTGGGTATGACTGGCTGATGATGGCTAATAAGCCAGAAATGGCCATTTTGGTCTCCCTTGTCTTTGTCGGTTCCATTTCATCATATGCTACACGTCGCTATGCGACCGCCTGCGAGGGCTCTAGTCTGAGCTCCATGGCACAACGGAACATACATGTTCCTTAAGCAGATCGGTGAGCAACACACTATCATATATATATATATTTATATATTGCCACTGACCCCCTCGGCGCCCACCTTTCTGATCCTGATTGGTACGTTGGTTTCTAAGACACACACAGCTAGTGGATGAGTGCCTGTAGATGGTATTTTTCAATTTTTAGTCCGTTTTTTCGTGAGGATTACGAATATGTATTCCTAAACATGACATGGGATTAATAACGTACTGTTCAAATATTAAAGGTAGTCCATGAAAGGTTAAT
Source organism: Schistocephalus solidus (assembly GCA_017591395.1). NCBI lineage: Eukaryota > Metazoa > Platyhelminthes > Cestoda > Diphyllobothriidea > Diphyllobothriidae > Schistocephalus > Schistocephalus solidus. The sequence continues at coordinate 19,872 of WEDG01010940.1, forward strand.
ATTCTGGCTTCCTGAGTCTAAAAATTAACCGTAACACACAAGAAAACCTGTAGTGTTAATTCTTACTTCAACTCAACAATAAACCCTTACCTTGATCCTACACCAACCTCTAATTTAACTTTAAGCTTACCATAACTGTAACCGTAAACCTACCGCTATCCACAACTTTAAGCTGATTTTTAATACGACAAAGGCAATGAAACGTGGAGAATTTAATGGCGTTATAGAAGTTCGTAACCACTTATTCAACTGCGAACTGCAATTGCGTACTAATGAGACAAACGTTCCAGTAAAATGTCTTTCCGTAGGGATGAAATTTGATGGGTAAATAAACCATGGACTATTTGTCTGCTATGTGGTTACACATGATGAGAGGTAAGTTTCTCTTAGCAAGCGATTTCAGGTTAAAATGGAAGCCTATTATTCAAGCCTGGAGACCATGGGCTCTCAAAAACCGCAACACCTTTGGAAGGGTCCACTGATGTGCAACCAAACTTGTACGAGGTCAAGACTACCTGCCTTACGAGGCACGATTAAACAATCTTGATCTGCTTCCTCTGAACAGCTACGTGGCAACACGGCCACACAACCGTTTCGTATGCTGCGATGTCAGGAGTGTTGCTTCGCATCCAGCGATTACTTTGAGCTGGCCACCACCACTACCTTGAGAGGACATCCAATCCCACTACGTGTAGCTGGGGCAAGACTGGACGCCAAACGTTTTTTCTTCTCCCAGAGAGTGATAAATGCCTGGAATGCTCTGCCTATGGACATCATCGTGTCCCTATCTATTTACACTTTTAAGCGGAATTTTGACCGCTATGGCCATATGTACCACCATGACGTCAGCAACTTACACATTTTCCACATGCCATCCGCACTCACAAAGTTACTCGTTATAGAAATACTACTCCTTATTTTTTGTGATATTGTTTTATAATTGCTTCGTCAGATGCCCTGCAGAGTGACGGGCAGATAGCTCTTTGTCCAAAGTTCATTTTATATTGGTGTTTTTTAATTTGCAATGTTATCGAAACCAAAAGGGACTGCAAAGACAGCACCTAATTTTCCCTTAGTAAAAATGAACTAAACTGTCGAGCGTGACTAAATCTGCAATGCGCGGGACAGCAGCCGAGATGGGTCAGAGGACGGCAGAGTGAATGGGGCTGTGTTCTTCCCATGACAGGAGTTCAGGTTTTCTCCTTGTTATAACAGCGGCTTCCGCTAAGCGCAGGACACGCCAGTCGTCGCCCGAAGTCATTGGGTCCATCGTATGGCCCGTGTCCACTAGATGTTTCATAATTGAACTCGTAGGTGCCTTATTTTCCCCCTTGGGAAATTCCTCTTTTCACCTCTAATTGAACAGATTGCGTTATTAATACGCAATGACGGTTAGCAGTTGAAAAATATGTCACGAAAGTTTAGGACGTCATTCAATTCCACAGGTTTCAAAGCCTTTGCCTTAGGCCAAGTCATTCCAAGAAAACAGTGTTTATCCCTAATTTCGCCGGACTTTGGCGCCCAGATACCTGTAGTGCGGGTGGTTCCTGATCTCAAGTCCTGTTTAGGTGGCCATATAATTCCTCCATAGCCGTTTTTTAATTACACTTTTAAATTTCCAAAGTTTTATCGAAGTTGTGAGATGCTTATAAGCTTTCACCACTTCTAAAAAATTCTCCTCCTGCAGACCTTAAAGGACCGTAATTTTGCGATTTAGTTTGATGACTATTTTTGAGGGCCACGTGTGGTTTTGCATGTGCCGCGATTACAGAAACGATCAATAAACGCTGCCAGTACAGCCATTTGAAAGTGCTCGCTGCCACGGACCCAAAGCAAGGTGCGTTTGCATGAGCGGGTAGAATGCCAGCACCAGAAGTGCCCGAGGGACTCGTGAAACTACTGCAGGACTTCACTGTGGCCATCTTACGTGCAAAGCCGACGCATTTAGAAAAGTTTGGCGCGGAATATTTCACTCGAATCGTCAACAACTCCGTAGCATACACTGAAGCTGAGGATAAACCACCACCACCACCACCACAGAAGCCCAGTACCTCTTCCACACTTAAGATGGATAGGGGAAGTTCAAAGGGAAAATTAAAGATAAAGCCGGTAGAAGACGAGGACTCAGACTCAGATTTTGAGCAAAAGATGGAAAGACAGATGAAAAACTCCAAATTTACAAACAGAAGAGCTAGCGTTGCAGCAGAACCATACAATCCAGAGGATGAGGAAAATGATACGAGTGGAGGTGGCCGAAGGCTTAGTTTCCACGAGAAGCCCGCTGAAACAGCGCAGCATTTGAAGGAAGTGTGCAGAAACATTGTCCTCTTTAATGAACTCTCGGATAAAGAGCTGGATGACGTTGTCAACGCAATGTTTGAGCGATTGGTTACAGCGGGCGAAGATATTATTCATGAAATGGATGACGGTGACAATTTCTATATTATCACATCAGGCAAATATAAGGCAACAATACATGACGAATCCGGTGAGGAGAAAGTTGTCAAAGAATACGATGGTGTCGGATACTTTGGTGAGCTGGCTCTGATGTATAATGCTCCCAGAAGTGCGACAGTGACTGCCATATCTGATGGCCAACTATGGGCACTGACTCGAGCGTCTTTCCGGAAATTAGTCCTGGGCCACGCCGCCAAAAGAAGGCGTGACTTCGTGTCACTCCTGCATTCTGTGAAGATTTTAACTGATCTAACACCCTACCAGCGCATGTCTTTGGCTGATTCACTGGAACGACGCAGCGTGTCACAGGGTGAATGCATCATCAAACAGGGCGATCCGGGTGTCGAGATATTTTTCGTCATGGATGGCACAGTCCGGGTAACGCGGGAGGAAAATGGAGTTGAAAAAGAACTTTCCAAGGTGACAAAGGGTGGATACTTCGGCGAACTCGCACTGCTGAGTAGTAAACCTCGAGCAGCCAGTGTTTACGCGGAGACGGACGTGCTCCTGGCGGTACTCGGCGTGGAGAGTTTCGAGCGTCTCCTGGGCCCATGCATAGATTTGATGCGCAAACAAGCAGATGAATATGCTGGCCCAGCCTCCCCGGAAGTATAGTTTTTTTATTAGCAAATCTGCGTTTTCGTGATCTCTTGAAGCCGGCGTGTACTTTTCATTTTTGGGACTTCTTTTCGTGCGTTTTGCCTTTCGCTTTCTAAACTTTATTTACTCTCATTTTACCAAACATCTTGAATTTGCTCATGAATGTATAAATTCAGGGGAATAATTTAGGAAATATTTTAGATTCCTTCAACCTGGTTACAGTTGGAAAATAACATAAACGTGAAAAAGTTATTTTGCTGGACCTAGTTCAAAACCTTTACACCAACACAATTTATACGAATATGGTCTAGAATATTTACCTACAAAAAGGGCCTACCGTTATAAATATCTTTCCGAAAGCCTTCGATTTCGTATTCTGTCTGCCTGTTGCTCGGAATCACAGCAAGCTATATTCTATCCAGTGACCCCTTTAAGTCTTGTGTCTTTATGCATAAGAGACAGTCAGAAAGGTCAAATGTGAATTAATTAAGACATAGAAGGGCTGGCTTGAAGTTTTAAATTGAATCTCCTGGAGTCGCTTGTGTCTAAATTCTGTACTGCGAGTTTGCTTTAAAGTAATTAGAGTAACATCACGAAAGACTGAACAAGAATACGATGACATATCAGTTGGTTTCCCACCCTAGATTATAAATAAGTTTTTCTTCACGGAAAATAGCACCAACTGGCTATTTAACAATGCTAGGCTTCTTTTACGTCTGATCAGAGATGCACCGTGGTAATCTTTAATTTTTTTGGCCCCTTACGCAGTCAACCTAAGAGAACATCTTTTTGAAAGTCGCTGTCTTCGAACTTGAAATTCACAATTTAGCTATAAAATAGCCTAAGTTTATCCGATTACCTACCATGCAGGTATTTCAGTATACGTATCAGTATCAGTATATTTGAGGGAGATGTAGGTAAGTCACCTTTGAATTCCTTATTTGTACATGCGAGTTGAGGTATCAAAAAAAGTATCTCGATATGTTGGCAAGGCCAACATAGTGGAACATAGTTGAAAAAGAGCAGACAGTGAAAAAAAACTCCCGGTGATATTAAGGAGAAATAAATTCGCCCTTGGGAGGGGGGTCCAACGCGGGGCATTGCGGAGGTCATATGAATAAGCCAGATGCTCCCTTGCTGATTGCAGAGTCCGTTTGAGGGATTTCAAAGGCGGAAATATATGCCCAGATCATCCTCGGTCCATTGCGGCTCGAACCAAGGGAGAACGTTCATACACCTCATGAACCACGGCCGCCAGTTCCCGCTGATGCAGAACACTCACGGTGTCACCAAGGTGTGCAAATAATTAAGCAGCGAAGACCTCGAGGACCCCGGCATAGGAATAATGGGTGCAAGACCTCAAACTAAAATAACAAACAAATAAATGTTACCTTAATGTAGCTAGTAGTATCATAAATACCTTGTTTGCTGACGTCACTCTTGCAGCTTTCAGTTCGTGTTGTAGCTCGCACCATTATATCGATCTAACTTTCGCTTAAAAACCTCCAAGGAGTCCAACATAACAACGCCGAGAGGAAAAATATTCCAAGCTTCGACTACTACTTTGGAGAAGATGTACTTCCGAGTGTCTAGCCTTGCTCCAGTCACACGCAATTTAGTGGTTAGGAATTGTGTACTCATGCTAGGGGTACGAGAATTGTAAGATTTGCTGATGCCAGTCCGATAAGCCAATCGTTACCGGAAGGGGATGCCCATGTAATCCAACTGCTTTTTAATATTTGAAAGATGTGCACTTTCTTATTCGGACGAAAGTTTTGAAGATAGGCACAAATGGATAAGCCTGAGTACTAATTCCATGACATTTTCGTAATCTTTATCGATACGGAAAGGTCTTTGCAGCATTAAACATAAGTTAACTTTGGATTGAGTGCACTTCTTGGCTACTGAGGATTGGAAAATGTTTTGCGGTCCCGTTAAGGGACGTATACTTAACTTGAAATTTCCGGTTGGGTAACCGTGCACTCCTTGTCAACTGTGAAACACTCGGTCACTTTTTAGACTACCATTACGATTCAGTTTCGTTAAATTTAGGTTCTAAAGCAGGTTGAGAACCACTCAAAAATTTACATCGCACTGAGGAAAAGAAAAATCGTTATTATCTCGCCTTTTGTGTCATATGTAATTGTGGCTCAGTAAAATCTTATTAATAAAGGAGATGCCGGTCGTTCATTATATGAAAGCAGACGGTTACGACTTTGAACATGGCATTTAGGATGCTACGGGTCATCGTTACCAGCTGTGTAAATAAAAATAATTGAAACAAAATCTGTTCGTATCAGTTATTACATAAATGCAGTAAATTTGGATGATCGAGTCAAACGAAGCTTGATTACAGAGGGTTAGTCTTTTTGGGTAGGCAGCGTATTTGCAGAGACAAATGAGAATATGTCAGTTCTTGCGTAAATTGTCTTCTGAATAAATGACCACAAGACTTCATATATAATAAATCCTTTTTAAGTAGTATTGGTTCAGGGCTAAGTAAATCATTACTTTCGAATACGGTGCGCACTCGGTCCATATAGTTTCTTCACTCTGAGGAGAGCAAGCTAACTTGGATTGTCTACTGTAGACATTATCTATGACACAAGCTTATAATAAAAAATTGTCATGAACTAATTTTACTCTAGGACCTCTTACGAATGTCATAGAATTTATCGAATATTCCATTTGCGCCTAAGGTATTCGTTCATTTTCAGTTATATCACAAAAATGTCTGACATATTCGGTACATTCACAGAATCAGACTTAACAGTATTTCATTTTCATTTACTCTTCCTCGGAAGAATTTCGTTTGCAATCGAGGTTTTAATTTTATCCAAGAACTAATACAGATTTATTCCTAAGTGTCAAAAATTTTCTACAACTTTCCATGCTGATTAGTTGAAATTAATTCCCAACCATTTACGAACATGGCTAACATGCTACAATGCTACAACGAATGCATGCAAAAGTTCACGTTCAGATGTTTACACGAGATTGGTTGAAAACTGGAGCATTTTGTTAATTATTCTGAGATTTCGAACTCATGCAGAAGTGTAACGTCAGAGATATCAGCAGCAACAAAATAGCGACACTTGCAGGGGTACCAACCAATCAATTATCACTGACGCAGGGATCTGTACACATGCGTCAAATCGACAGATCGATTGATTGAGTTCCTATCCGTGGACCAAGCTTCGATCGATTCTCCAGTAATCTTGTTTTCGATGTGGTCGATTAATTTAACGGTTACCTCGTTTATTAGGTGTGGGAAGCAGCTTGGGATACTTCGTCGTCACGTCGCTTATTTTCATTTATGCGCAACCCAAGCATGTGTTTCGTCTGGCCTGTAAAGTTATAAGGACATTTTGGACAGGAGATACGACATACTACCCCAGCTTGATCGTTAGGGTTGAGCCGGGCTATGCTTTTCATTACCTGGCATGTTATACATACCATGCATGCTATTAAGGTATGCATGATAGCTTTGTGGTTATGTGCAAGCCCAACACTTAGTCCCGTAACAATGCGCTTAGTCTCATCTGCAACCTCTATTATGTATAGCGGAGCATGCCATATCCCTCGTGGTGTTCTCGTTTGGATCCTACAGGGCTGAACACGTAGGCAGTCACTTATGAACGCATTTGGTAAGCCATTCCGCCTAACTTGGTCGCAGCGATGTCGGGCCTCGCGTGTTTTTTTCCTCCGGTCTGCTGCAATGAGTCTGACTCCGTTTAGAACGCGTTCTCACACAGCTTCGTTTTGAGCCACTGGAAGGTTGCTGGGAAGCTGAGTAGTTGTGGGATGTTCACCTTCCTGTAAACTGTCATCTCAATTTCACGGTTGGGAGTTGGATTGATGAGGACACCAAGGAAAGCTAGCTGCTGCTCTGGTTCTTCTTCATTTCGGGTCAGGGAAGAATTTTCTGGGCAAGTTATGGAAGTCTTGTCTTTCTTAACATTGACGAGCATGGCAGCAACGTAGCGGTACCAAATGGCAGGCTCATGCTGAAAGAATGTCGTCTTTTCTCATCCCCTGTAGGACCAGTTCTTTCACAAACCGGAGATCGGGGAGACCATTTGAGTCACTTTTATCTGCTTATAAGTTCCTCCCACAAAGGTGCAGTATGTTTTTTTGGCAAAATTTAAACAACCATGAGGGGTTCAAGTTTGAGTGGTCTCTGACCCTCGTTGTATACCTCTTCAAGTGTCCTACGCAAGATGTCGTGTGCCAGATTCGGTGGGATAAATGTGAATAACGAAGTCACCTCGAAGTAAACCAGGATTTTGTCAAAGTTAATCGTCCGACCTCACAGATCTAAGATGAATTAAGAGGGTGATCGAACAATGGAGCAATTTCATTTTTCTTTATATTTACTTTGCCAAATTATAGGTAAGGGATGTCTTCTAGGGTAAAGAATAGCCACGGTGATACGTTTGGTTGATGGATTTTTGACAGACCACAGAATCGAGCGAGAGAGGTGGCAGTAACTTTCATTGGACGCCACGCATTTTCCATGAAGAAGTTTTCGCATTCTTACGTTCTAAATAGTTACTGTAGCTGACCTGCTACTGCTGTGGGTTGCAATTTCAGTACTGATCTGTAAAATTGAAAAGTTCGTTGGTAAACACGTGTTTTCAGTAATAAATCATCAGACCTTTACAATTACAAGGGGACTGGAGACGTGAGCTATGCAGTTTGTGTGTGGGGGTTTGCCCCCTAAACAGGCCACGTGAAGATGCGTTGGACCAACCAACACGGGGGCCACACGGGGGCCCTAAACGGGCCACGTGATAGATGCGTTGGACCAACCAACACGGGGAGCCACACGGGGGCCCTAAACGGGCCACGTGATAGATGCGTTGGACCAACCAACACGGGGGCCACATCAGCGCTTGGCAAGCGTTATTCGAGTTGCGCTCCCATAACAAATGCCCAACATGTGGGTGTGGTGGCACGCTCAGGGGCGGCTCCGGCCACGCCAGTGACCTGCGCTCCATCCCATCTCCGGTCTTCTTGGCTCTGTCTTGACACCGGGCTCAGGTGGGGAAAAGGAAAGAGGGAGTGCGGTAACTGCAGCGCAAGGCTAATATCACTTAAAACTAATCAACGCGAAAGTCACCGTCCCTGCACCACCCTTCTGTCGAGCATATGGCGGACATTGTCGGACTACGATGGTTGAACTGTCGTGTGGGGTTGATTATGGTTAGTCAAACTCCTCATTCCGTCTGCATGACGAAGTCTGTGCGTTGAGGATGTTGGAGCTGGGAGGGAAAGGATTCGCTGTACGTCTGGGAGTGAGGGCGGCGGGCCAGTACCACATGGCGTCAGCCAGGGAAGACAGAATGCGCTTTATCAAAGTCTTCTGACAGCAAAGCACTGGGTTCTTTAATCGAATTGCCATGACCTCGTCTGTTGCAAAGTGCCCGTTTGAGTAGGCTTTTAGAGTAGTTTGCTGGTGTACCGGTAGATAATGTGAAAGGCTTCCTTGACACCAACCTGGTGGTTCGTATCGAGTAAATGCGTGAGAGTTGAACTTGAAATTGGTCAATTTTCCTCCTTACCTAGCCAGGAGGTTAGATGTTCGTGTACTCTCTTCTCCATACGACTCGTTTTCTGGCCAATGTATTTGCACTCCACAGGAACAAGTGGATATGAATTCACATCGATGTGGCTTGCAACGGCAGTCGATCTTTATCCCCAAACTGCAGGAGGGGGCAGAGTTTGTGAGAAAAACGCACAATTTGATCGCTAGGAAAGCACTTCTGATGGCTGTTCTTTAACTTCGGCTTATTTATTCGCTAAACACGTATCCTAGGAAAGATTGCCGTACAAATAAGTCTTTTTTTAGCATTGGTAATGGCAGGCTTTGTGGCACGCTCCTTAATATTCAGAAGGATGCAATTCTCCGGATGATAGTTTTATCAGAGTTTATTGTGCAGTTTCTGGGGCACTGCTTCAAAGATTTCAGGTGAGCAGATGCATTGATTTCTGGCAGCCTGGACTAAACTTCGTTCTAGATTTAGGTCAAAAACTGGAAAAATTAACACCTTGTCCTGTGCAGGTTTTCTTCCGAAATATTTTGAGTTGGAAGGAAACTTCTACATTTCTGTGTAAAAGGACATCGAAGAACTCTATTTCGTTGTTCGCCGGAGTCTTTGCAACAAAAATTAGGGAGAGTTGTATCTTATTTAACTTTTTAACTTTCCCATCATTACCGGCGGTACTGCTGGTCAGGCTAAGGATTTCGTCCACGCACCGAGCATAGAAATCAAGGTCATGGATAGTGTCTATAAGACGTGGGCTCTCGACCCTGGTTATGAAGAGGTTTGCATTAAAATGGTCCCAACCGTTAATCCAGTGATACTCCATCTATTTTCCTATATGCTTAGCCGTTTTTGAGAAACGGGATATTTTATGTTCTTCGCGTGCGTAGTCTTTTAGGGTTTCCACTGTCATGCCTTTCTGGCCGTTTGTTTCCCGTTTAAAGTCACATAGGTAGGTTCTGTTTTCTACTTGAGGCACGCTGTTAAAAAGTAAAGATACATCTGTAAAATTCTCCTTTAGCTTCCTTATTATAGTCTTCTTGATTCATTGCGACGGTCAATAGTCCTTAACCAGTGGGCGGAATGATAATTTCATCGTCTTTCATCGGTTTTTTTATAGTTTTTGGCTCGCTTTATGAAACAAATTGGGCTGGTTTGTGTGCCATCAGTAAGGAGGTAAGACGTCGGACGGAGTGTTTCTGTTCATCGGTTGTTTCAGCTCTCTTCAGCATAACTTCCAGGGCTGTGATGAAGTCGGCCAGGTCAGTGTCTGCAGTGGTGTTACAACAAGTTCCATGCGGTAGCACTCATAATTGCTGCGCTATTTACTGTTTAGACGAAAGATGTGGACCAAGTCTAAGTTCATATTGTCTGCTTGTGCTAAAGTATTCAATTTCTGCTCGTGTGCGAGTTCAACAGCTCAGAATAATTAACAAACTGTTACGTTACTTGACCAGTCTTTTCACTTACAATCCTGTTAGTAGTAACTTGTGCAGGCTAACATTGGTCTGTAGTAAATGGTTGAATGATGTGGAATAGGAAAGTACACAACTTAAAAAACCATCAGTAGTGTTTGAATGTTGAAAGAATAAAGAAAATTGCACGCAATATCATTAGCACAATATCATTTGCAAAAATAGGACAACGAAAATATGGACACATTAAGGAGGTATATAATTCAATGTGATACATACTCTATGGTACAACAGCTCTAGGGCAAAAGACGAACGCGTTGATTGCAATTTACCTTTAATGTGCCCTTGGCGATGTTACAAAGCACAGAAACGCTTGCCACCTTGAAACTAAACCAGTGCTTATTCATAAATTGTTACGGTGTCCTCAGTCCTAGTAGCCACTCCTACGACACGTTTGTTTTCTGCACTCCAACGGCACAGCACTCATTCGGTGGAATTGAGGTCAATACGGTTGTTAATTTATTCATAGCAGGATTCCTGTTACCCAAATTACCTCTCGCAATTCTTTATTTGCCTACTCTTCGTTCCTGTCGCAGATAGCAAGATGATGTGATTCTAAGATCTGAACGAACCAGGGTATCATGGAGTTTTCCCATTAAAAAGCCACTTTATGTTCAGATCACCAGGTAGGTCAGTAAATATCAGTACTGTCATACTGGATCTAGTTGGTCCTCGGTGCGCATGCATTGTCTAATCTATGTGAGCATCTAGCTGTGCGCATAGCCGAATTTAATTAGATAATGACGTGTTTGATCCTCTATGAGGTACTTTGTTTAAGGGAATGCATGTCACACCAAGAGTCTGGTTCACAACAGTAAACATAAAAAAAACCATCAACAAGGCTGCAAGTATTTAAAAAGTATGTGTGACCATAACGCGTTTCATCCTGAACGAGCATATAATTAGCCGGCCGTGTCTACCTCTCCACCCCAATGCACACTTTGCTTAGGCAAGAGCCAAAAGGCCGCTTTGTTTATGCATTAAATAGGGCTGTTTCGGGTCAGTTTCTTACTTATGTGTCGCCTTTCAATGGATGTTTTCAGATTGTCATTTGATCGTCTGTTTACGAGTTCATTGGCAAACGCAAACTGGATAAATAGCGCTTATACCTTTTTACGAGAAGAAGACCTTGGATGTTCCATAAAATATCGCCTGAATGGGGTTCTTCACTCTATACCTCGTCAGCAAAAGACGAAGTCACACGCAAAATGGGCATCCTTTATTGCCTTCTGTGATATATACTTTGTGTTCAGTATCAGGACTGCTTAACAATTTGGATTATTCGGGACTTAACCATAGGCTGTACCCAAGAATATGTTAGGCATTATTTTACTGAACATGAAAATTTGCTTACTCTGCTTTAAATCAAACAAACATTTCTTTCCTCGTAGAGCCCTTCAGGTAATAGTAGGTGTGCATGTGCCAGCCTCTTCATAACGCAAATGACATCGCTCCATCGCTGGATTGAAACCCTCGGTGACGCAGTTCTGACGATAACCCCACGCTGTGCAATCAGGTTTTATGGAAAATTTTGATTTACTGATTGTTGGTCTGACTGCGTTCTGTATGACTTTTTCTCAAATTCTGCGACTAACTCGATTTGATGTTTACGTTTAGTTATGTGGAATTATAATAAAAACATTTTCTCAGTGGCTAAAATTCTGGTTCAGAGGAGTAAGCAACCTCGATAGCTTTTCAGAAGTTCAGATAAAGTTGAGCAAAGACTACGTCTATATGTAGCGGGCTTGTGGCAACTACCGTAGCAGAATCTCGTCAAAAGAAACCCATTTGGAAGCGCAAAATTCATATCGGGTTCAGTACTCTGATGTATGTAAAGATAGCTTCATCTTGGTGTAAATAGATGATCAGGCATGAATCGGAGAAAAATGTAAAATAATGTTTCAGCATACTGGTGTGCACTGATCTGTTCAGATTACAGAGATGGGCCATGGCACTTTTACTTCAGAACTGGACATCTACAGCCTACACAGGTGGTTGCTTGACAAGTACATAACGGTAACAGAAAAACTGTCCAAAATGATAAGGACATTTAAATGCTTTCTTGCCATCATCAGCCAGTCGTAACCCAGTTTTGGACTGCTCAAGTGAGTAGCAAACTAGAGTTCACCATTCAGGCTGAGATAGTAAATAATTTTCTTCCACTGTTTCATTCTTACTGATCTCCTAAAAAGCTTGTGAGACCAGTTGTTGTAAATATAAGTCGTAGATGGCCTCGACAGCGGGAGTAAATTTTCTAATTTTGCGACAAAAGATAGGTTAGAAGCATCATTTGCATTACTGACTGGTAAGTTCTTCCCTTCTTATCGCTAGTTTTACGTGAATGGTTTCATTTATTCAAAATACTTATTTCACACTCCTGAAAATTCTTGGTCACTGTCAATCAGTTAAATTTACCAACTTATTGTTAAAAAGTCTTGTGACTTTGTTAAAATGTCTTTGCCAATCGTGATAAATATTATTCAGTGCGAGTGGACTAAAGTCGAGTAATGTAGGTGTGTTGTTTGTGAAACTGCCAGTAACTTTCCCTGCGATCAGCCATGGCTGTACTTTGCAAGCAATTGTATCTTATAGGTCTTCCATCTTTTAGTGCAGTAAACTCTTAAAGGCAATGAATTAGATCGTTCTGCCTAGGTTGTTCTTTGCATAATTTTATAAATACAACATTTCCTTTGTATTGAGATTTATTTTTTGTAAGTTTTATTGATTTGCTATGTGTTTTCTATCATAATTATGTAATCTTCCGCTTTTGTTTCCACAACCTACTCTGAAATTTTCACCTAGATATCCTTTAAAAGGGTTAACTGGAGATAAATTTTAATTTTGCTAGATGCATTGAAAACGGCATTTTCAATCTAAAGAAATTAGAGATGATGTATATGATACCCAGAATGTTTTTCAACTAACTGACCCCGAAGCTAATAGTCAAAAAGTACGGAGATGTGTTTTATCACTTTTTATAGCACCATGACGCAGATGAGAGGCATTTGCCCTTAAATCTACCTAACATTTACAGTGTAGGTACAAGAATTATAAAACACAGCTGGAAAACTGGTGCTCATTATATTTATCTATCCTGGCTTTAGCTTTTTATAAACAGGGAACATTTATAGAGTTGCGTTACCTACACCTGTGCGATTTGGCTGAATGTCGACAGTAAATGGGTTAGAAATTACCACTCGTTCGCCATCTGTGTTTTGTTAAACCTTCTTAATTAAAAACTAGTATTTAGGGTGCGTACGTTTTTGTTGGTTTTGTTGTGGACGTCCAATAGTTGTCTAGCACATTTTTGGGTCTTGCGTTTGCAATGAAACCGTCGGCGATATGGCGAAAAAGCTAGCAATAATTTCAGGGTTTGCCAAAAAAGCCATTCTTGCCCAATTTTGTGAAGAAAGCAAACCCTAATGAGAAATAAGCGCTGAAAAGCAAAGTGGTAGGGCTAGTGTTAAAATTCTGAACATTTGCGCCATCTTTTAAGACTATAAACTGATTAAGGCCATTGTGAACCCTAGAAAAGTCCGGATGAGTATGCGTAAATTGAGATACAAACTAGAGGACTATTAATTGACGTAGTAGCCACCGCAAGCTGTTGATATGTCAAGAAGGAAAAGCGTTTTACGATATCGGCTTTGCGTTTTCTGTGGATGTCAATTCAACTCTCTTGAGCTCATTCAAAATCAGGGCTGAAACTGGAGACTAAGCCTTATTTATTCTCCTGAAGCTACAGTGATCCACGAAAATTATAAGAGTCAAAGACACAAAACAAGTTTGACCACAAGGCATTAGACACTGGTATGAAGCGAATTGAGAAAATGCTTTAAAGAACAAGTTTTTATCCGGCAACTTTGTTTCCAAACTAGGCAGACGGTATTCATCGGTCCTGAGTTTGCTTGTTGAGGGATAAACTGGACCTATCGCAATCAATTACATGCCCGCTTACGTCACCTAGTCCTTCCATTTTTGGGGGCGTAAAACTGCTTAATGTCTTGAGAATCACTCTGCCACATCAAGTAAGGCAACTACCCAGTGCTTCATCATGGAGAATAAAATAATCTTTCCAACGAAAGGAACTTCTATCTGCGAGTGTCAGAGATCAACTTCATGAGGTGAATTTGCCAAAGGTGACTTTTAATTGACGAAAATATTTATAAAAGCATAAAGGCTATGCGAGCATCCTGGTTCAGTATCGTAAGGCCTTTCTTCATGAAAAACCTTCATATTTGGCAGTAAAATGGTTTCATGGGCACGTTTTTCCATGCAATAACCTTGGATTTGCGTTAAGCTAAAGAAAATCTCTCCTAAGAACTTCTTTCAAACCTTGTGCCCGCTGTACACGTACCTGAAGAAACTGAATGTATTAACATATTATGTTTGAAATTGTTCTTTATCTTTTATGATGGGACATACAACCTCCCATAAAAATTTCTACTTCAAATATTCCGATGGGAATCAGTGAAATAGGGTCGTCCTACCTAGGAAATGACTGTATACATGACCCAGTCATCGGCTTTGCAGTAAATAAGCAGCATCAAAGTTGATAGTTTAAGCTTCTGAATATTTGATTCCTTGGGGCTTTAACCCTATAAAATAATAAATAATTTGCTACGTGGATGATATTTGGCAATTGCCATTTTAGTGCTGAATAATCCGGCATATTTTGTGATCAGGTGTACGTTAAAGGTACAACCGAAACGTCTCGCCCCTTCCATGGATGTCCTCCTGCTGCATTTGAAGAAGTTTCTATCAAAATAAAATTTGCTGCAATAATATACGAAATTTTGAATATTCAAAGGATACACAAGCTCATCGTTGTTTTGCACAAATGGTGGAAATCGGTGGGAAGCTCCGATGAGGAACCTAGAAAAATGCAGAATCGGCTTCACAAGAACTCGTATCCCTGTAAAAAAATGCCTCAACCTCTTCATTCCTGAGCAGACGCAAGAGTAAGTGAATTATTCGCGATCAACCCTAGTTTACACTGCGAAGGTAGGGAAAAGTTACCAGCCCGGATCTTATCTTTTGCATTTTCTCCTTTACTTGCTCCTGTTGAGCGACTAACATTTGTCAAACGAGTCGGGGTTCCAGTAATACAATACGGCACAACCTCCCAGAACGGTTGAAAAAACAAAATTAAGAGCATCAGCCGCACCATTCTCTCACGCATTGGTCATTTTGACCATCGTTTGGACTCCAAAGAAGTCTAACGTGTGATTTATAAAGTCCCAGCGAACTGGACTAAGCCACCGGGTCAGAGTCTGCGCGCAAAGGAGTCCCTTGCAAGAGCCCGTTCATTGCATACACATCGCCATCGCCCTCTTTTCACTGTCTTTACCGCAATGCCTCTTATTACCTCCTCTGCCTTTATGCAGATTCACCACGCTCCTGTAAAAAGACGTAACTCGATTAATTTCTCATATCGTTCCTATATTTAAACTTTAGCCTGCTATAATATAAATGAAATGGTTTGACAATAATATACTGAAAGAACATGCAGGCTCATCGATTGGTCTTCTGAAGCCGTTCATTTGAATTTTCATAACTATATCTTGGTACTTATATATCTCAAAATATCTTTAGAAAATTCCATTTCCTTTTGTTCTCAATTACACTGCTTATGTCAACGTCAGGCAAAGACCTAATGTGATTACCCACGCCAGTTTGACCGTCGTAGTTAGACTATGTCCACCTTATGCTCCACAGCAGAGTGGTGCATGGAAGGTGACTGGCGCTGGATTATAGTGAGAGAAGCCTTGTGCTGCATTTACATCACTCTCTTTTCGTCTTGTATACCTGGACCTGGTGTCAAGACAGAGTCAAGAAGACCGGAGACGGGAGAGGGCGCAGGCCCACGTACTGTGGTCCAACACAAAACAAGAGCAAAACAACATAAGAGAGGGGTGACTCGGATCCCATCTGAGTTTGAATGCCATAAAAGCCACATTAAGAAGGCGTCATTAGAGCCTAACCTTCAGTCCGCCAGTCAACCATTCCGCGCAAACACACACTCTGCTGACCACGTGGTCCGTGTTATCCCGTATGTTGCCAACCGTCCAAGCCACGGCGTGTAGCACACCGTGATAGATTTTAGCACGTCATATTGTTAATAGTGAGGAAGGTGCGCTAAGTCCTCGACCTCACTCGCTCCCTACCACCAGTATCCGGTCACCGTCCTAGCCAGCCAGTTATTTAACGCCATTTGTTCTTATGCGAAAATGTTTTTAATAAAACAACGAGCCCAGATTTCATTTGTATCATCTAACTCTACAAGCATATCCAAATGGTCCCAGGGTCTTTTTTAGTATCAAATATCGTTCATGTAATAACCATGTGATGAATTTGCCGACGTTATATGGTGGAGGAAAAGACGCATGGGAGATGGTGTACATGAAGCATACTCGGATGGTGAATTGTTTGATGAAGTCCAGTCAAATTGAATGGATGACCAGCGCGCTTGTCATTAATCGGCCAACAAGCCTAGACAAAAGGTTGGCGCAGGGTTTAAGGCAAGAGGGAGGGTTACAAACTGCTATGACGTTCTCACAAAAATTGAACGCATTCCTCATTAGTATGAACGTGACAAGCCCAAATGTACCACGACGCTAGGAAGACTGCTAGCCGACGGGAAACTTTGTCTTCCTTTAGAACGAGGTTCAGACTCCCAATGGCTCTGTACGCTGGCTCTCAATGGCACCAGCTCGAATCCATGTGGTCGATGTATGATAAGTCTGCTTGAATATGCAAAAATTCAAGAGCAAGTTACGTCTGTGCCCACCTCATGGGGTTGTTGTGGTCTTCGTGGCTGGTGGCGGATGAGCTGCATACGAAGACATTACATAATTGCAGTATCAGAAGTAAAAACGGCTATGAGATGGAACATCTGCCGAGTTATTAGTATGTTTTACCAGTTTAAGACTTGCGTAGGGGCTTGAACCATGTAGGAACTAGCACACGGTCAAAGCCGTAAGAAAAGAATGTCATCTGCATGTATTACATCGATGTGAATAATGGCATGAAGCAAGGTATCATAATAAAGCGATCCAAAACTCACGAATTCCCTATTGCCCAGGCCCTATCCCCTGCAAATGGGCACTTTCATAAAGGATAAGTCCGCTTAAGGTTAAAAGCAAGTTCGCATGCATGCACAGAATACTGACATTTCACTAGAGGGCTTCTGCGTGTGTTTTTAATGGTTAGGCACAACGTCGACATTCGCCCAATGATAAATCCAGCGCAGTCAAAGCATCACATTTGTTTGACCGGGTTTTAGTTACGACAGATAGACCTGGAACTGTCTTTGAAGACTTTCTTATCTTGTAGCCAGCGTGCCTGATATGCGAAGGCACACTGCAACTATGTCGGATCCATGATTTGCGCTCCCAAACAAACTTAAATAGTAGATATTTGGGTTACTTAAACGTACTCAGTAGAAATATGTTTGCTAATAATTCAATTTCCATGATGATAGTCTATCGCAGAGGTCGGCAAACTCCAGCCTGTAGGCCAGATACGGCCTAGCTGGTATTCCAGTCCAGCCTAACGCCCCCCCCCCCTAGTTAATAATTGTTGGATCCGGCCTAATTGAATTGTCGTGGTTTTGTTCCCCTTCATTACTGCTTGTTGCAGCTCAAGCTGTGGTTCGTGTTTATTTTTAGAACTGCTGTCAGGCGCCTGTATGGAATAGAAGCGCCTGACCGGGGAGGGATAATAAATGTTGTGTTGTAAACAAGTTCACTCTCTGGTCTCGGTTTCATTCACCTCTTACCGGGGTCAGGGCGTGTGTTGTGCGCACGTGTGTGTGCTGTGACGTGCGAACCAATTTTATTTCATGGTCATATTACAGACATCGAGTTTCCGCACAGTAACCCCAATTACTGGGCCTTAAGAGCAGAAGCAACGCACAGCTACCAGTCTGTTGCTGAACTCCTAATTATTAGAACTTGATATTTTATCTGTCTCTAAGTGCATGCAACATCCTGTTTCCCATTGATTGTACTGTATTTTTGAATACTAAACGTTTCCTTTGACACCTTGTTTTCTTCTGGCATAGTGTGCCTTCTTTGCCTCCAGAAATGGCCTAGTAGTCAGAAAAGTTTTTCAACCCCTAGTCTATCACATCAGGGATGCATTCGAAAACCATCATTTTCCCGTAAAAGGAACATGCAGTAAAGAAGTTCAATTAAAAGAGAACACAATGTGTTCCCCAGAGTCGAAAAAAAGGCAAGTGAAGCTGCGTTTGATTCCAGGAATCCGCGGAAGTTCACTTAAGTTCATTTAAAGTAGACGAACGCCTTTGGACTCTCTAGTGGTTGCGAAATGTCTAGCAAAGAGCACTTATCAATGAATTAATGTGAAAAAGAGGTTTGTTTGCATAGTCACATGCGACAACTAAGCAGTTGTTTGCTAGTAGAAAAAGCGTCAACATGAACTTCTACTCAATTTTGTCAAGCCGCATACTCAGTGGTTTGGACCGTAGCAGAGTATGCGGGTGTGAATGGCTGGTAATAAAGAAGCCTTATGCGTCAAAGAGTTTGAACTTCAACCGCTAGGCTTCTAATCAACAGATCGTGGGTTCTAACCTCGGATGGTGCACCGCCTGGGGTTGAGTATGACTGGCTGATGATGGCTAATGAGCTAGAAAAGGGCCTTTCCAGTCTCCCTTATTTTTGCCACCGTTGTTAGTCTTCCTTGTTTTCCTCATTTGGGATCTCAAACTGCCTTTTCTGCATTATGACATATCTGGACTGTTGCCTTATCCACAGTATATTTTTCACACCGGCTTATACACCGACTTGGCGCCGTCATCTACCCACAGTCTCCATAGATTGAAGTTTTTATTCACTAACGGAGTTGTTGCAGAATGAGACACTCTCCGCTGATGCTATTTTCTCCTCCTGCCTGCATTCCTTCCTTGGCTGATGATGGCTAATGAGCTAGAAAGGGCCTTTGCCGTCTCCCTTGTCTTTTTCTGCGTTGTTAGTCAACCTCTTGCCCTACCAACCACTTTTCGGCTGCTGACCGTGCCCGCGAATGAGCCCCAAGCCAGAACGTGAAGAGTGAGTCCCGTTAACAATCTGTGAGCGTTCACCAACGAATGCAGCGAAGGAAAATGGTAGTCCCTGTTTCGAACGTCACTCAGACCGGGTACCTTTGAGGACTGCTGGCGTCCGACTTGCACTGTTGTCGATTAATTCGAGGCGACTTCCATGAATTCCTGCGCTGCAGAATTTATGCAGGAGACATTGTTGAGGAAGGCTTTCGACCGCTTTTTTTGAGTCGGTGTAGATGACGTCTAAGGTTTTGCCTTCGTCTCGTACCTTGGTCCAGCCTTCAAATGAAAAGTGCAGAGTCATAAGATCATATCCAACAATACGATAGCCATGCCGTGCATGGGAGTTGACGTAATTCTCCTCGATAATCTAAATACGAAGTTTTTTCATAATTTTATCAATGATTATGCAATATCTGGAGGTAAAACTCACTGTTCTGCAGTTATTTTCAAACACTTGACTTTCAATCTTAAATTGCGGGATGATGGTTGCGGACTTGTAATCCTAGCCTCTAGTCGCTTCTAGCAGCTGGAAGAGCAGCTTGGCCATTTCAGAAACTACCTCACACAACAGCCTGCCCAGAAGTGCATCGCGACCTGGAAGGATTGAATCTTTCAAGTCAAGTAACACTTCTGGAATGATATCTTTGGTAGAGAAGACAGCTTCACTCGTAGGCCATTCATCATCCTCATAAGTGAATCGGAAAAATTTGGGTTCTCTCCTAACGATGGAGCGGGAGAAATTAAAGAGATGCTCAGCCTTATCCTTGTCCTTTGAGATTCCCTCTGCTCTGCACAGTTTGCAAAAGCGGGATAGGATCATTTGTCCGCGTTTTCCGCCGTAATAGAATAAACCATGGTACGGTTCAAATGATTCTTGACGAAGACCCACTGTTCGACCGGTGATAAGACTTTCAATCCAGCTTCGCTGCATAAGTGGGAGCTTAGGTTTCATGCGAAATTGGTTTGCGACTCTGGCACAATCTACTGGAGTAGATCTGCTGGTCCTTCAAATCATCGGGCTAGATTAGGCACATAATATCGTTTCCCTTTTAGGTATTTGTAGATTACCATTTCCTGTTCTCTTTTTCTGAGCCGTTTTCTCAAGTTTAGGACTAGTTGCTGTCATTTCATTCATTTGGCAGGTGAGAAGTCAATTTAAAATACATACTTTCAGGAAATATTCAATGGAAAACACTTGGATAGGATTAGTTTTGCATGTTTCTCTGCTACCTTGAAAGCTGGTTAAGAGTCCTAGTCTTTTCTGCACAGTGGCACTTAAACGGCATCCAAGTTTACAGGCCTTTACAGTGGTGATTTCCTCTGATAGTTGCGGCCTTTCGTTAAGGTTCTCCTGGAATTACTCGCAGTCTTCAATGAATTGTTCCTTTGGGTTTTGATGGTGGACCCTGAAAGTCCCTGAACTATGATACAATGACCCTCAGGGGGGAATTTTGTGTCTCCTGCAGATGTGTTCTCGTCAGCTGATACTATGGCTTCGTCGAAGTAGGCAGGCAATAGGGAGAGTACTGCGCTATTGGTGAAATTTTCTCCGTGCAGCACCTCCACGGTTCTTGCTGAGATATTGTGGACGATTGTGCATTACAATCGATCCATATTGTCTCCGCTCGCTTTAACAGGTGACTTTGCCAAGGTTGAGTCTTCATTGACTCGATCTTCAACTCTGTTGATACGGGAATGCGTCATAGCAGCTAGTTTCGTTCCGGATTCACTGCTGCAAGTATTCGCACTGGTTGAGGTTTCCTCTAACTTAGGCACCGAAAATCAGCATGAGATAGGGCAATTTTATGCGAAATCAGCCCACACTGCATCCCCAAAGTTTTGACAGGAGTAAATAAGCGACCGTTCTTAAAAGATATGGATACTGTGGTTTAACAATCAATATTGCAATGTTAAGAGAAACTAGTTTTTTTTGAAAAGTGGCAAATTCCTTAAGCGGGAAAAATCGGGTAAGCTAATTTACCTGAAGTTTTATATGTAAAGAATGCTTTTCCATCTAAACAAACGAGTAAATAAAACCCCACAAGTAGGCTTACTTTTGAAAATGGTCCTTTAGTATATATTCCGCGGAGAAATCTTTCAGATTAAGGGCAATAATAAGTATAGCCATTACCAAAGACCCTAAATTTCGGGTATATATTCCAACACGGTCTTACGAGAATTTGGGGGTTTCTTCTTCCGATTGTGCATTGCTTAAGATGCGTTTGACTTAGGCGAACAGACGTTCTATTGATTGTGCTGGCAGGTACGTCACAGGACTAAAATAGTTCATAAGCTCACATTCTGATGGGCCGGTCAGTGACTTCTAAATTGAAATAGAATTGTAAGGTTAAATCGTAAATGTAACATGTTATGCATATTAGGAGGACTTTCCTTTTTTACAACTGTCTTCATAGGTATTTCGGGCGTTGGATTACGATGAGTTTCATATTGTCCTTGAAATGGTAGTAAATACGTCACGATTTCTTGTGTTTTCTATCTTTTGCCCATAAATGTAGATTCTCTCGTATGTGCTTATCATAACCTTCAAAATTAGATATTTCTGAAAGGCAGTTATGTCATATCTGCAGACTAACCCAAATATGACAACTCGTGGCCGAGACGAATAAACACCAACAACATAATTTCACAATTAATATGACTAAGGTTGATTAAAATAATCTCTTATATTTAGTTACATCTTTAAAAACTCTTTATTTAGATAGTTCTTTGTCAAATGTCTGATAAACGCAGCCGTTTCCCGAATACCAAGTCAAAGACAAAATGAGGACGTGGAACCTGTTTTGAAACTGCGCTAAAAAGGGATAAAATGTTAGTTGAAATTAAAAGATCTCACTTATTTCTTTCTATTGGCGCGGTTTGTGCTATACTTGCTTACTTTTCGGCCCAGTTCTAAGCTTGGAAATACACAACCGAATGGCCAAATACATATAAAGATTTTGCGAATAAATGTCCATTTTCAGCCCTTTGCGTTGCAAGTTTTCCGAATTTATTAATAGTCAACTGCACATCGATATTTTCTGGACACCTTTCGCGCATGGCGTGACGGCATTAAGCGGCTTTATTCGTATGTATGCTTCTTTACAGTGCCAATTCTCGGTGTGGTAAAACAAAATACACTCTCACAAGTCTATTGCTGAGTTTTTTTGGCATAAGAATTCGAAAATTTGCAAAACTGAATTTTAAAAATTAAATCCCTCCTTCTTTTTCCCGAAAACAACGCGATTTCTCATATCTCTATTAACCCGATTTTCGTGAACATAATATCAAATTTCTCCTTCTCTGATGGGATACATTTAAACATTTTCTAGCTTATATTAATGTACCTTTGCATCACAACACACAAAAACAACAATGTTTGGTCCACAAGGTGCAATAACGTAGGAAAGCACCTGGAAAGCAAGAAACGTCAAATTTGGCCCCATTTAGCCCAGTTTTGCCGTCAATAAAAGAGATCTGAATGAACTTTTACTTAGGAACCAGCATTTCGTTCCTCAAATCAGTACAAAAAGACACAATTAACAGCTTCAAATGTGTTCCGAAAGTACCATCATAATTTTTGAGGATAACAGTACACGAGGTAGGCATTCTAATGCATAGGAATTCAAAATACAAGTTGGCAAGCATACGTTAGTTTTAGATAAATTTTCGTCACGACTTTAAATTTATATCACTGTGTAATTAAGTCAAGTATGCGGGTAAGTAGAACAACTCGTACGGTTGTCAGGGTGGGATGGAGGGGGAGAGAAAAAAATTACGGTCTGTCTTCTGATAAGTGCTAGAGGGATTGCGGCCGCTGGGACAGGTAATTAGCTGCAGACGGCTGACTTGGTGGTTTTCAGCCACCGAGGCAGCAGCGCCTGTACAAAGTTCTTTTGGGCTCACAGGACATGTTTACGTATCCTGATTGCAGCCCCTTCTGCTGTAGTCAACAGACGCTGTCCAAGGAATTTCGAATAGCTTGAGGGGACCTTATAAATCATCCGGATGGCTTCTTTGGCATCTACACGATGATTCGTGTCTATCATATGCGCGAGAATAGAGCTGTCTATGGCCTGCAGTTTACCTTTTCCTAACAATAATGGGAGGTGGATTCTAACCCTTTGGACAAATTCCAGTTCTCGCGACAAATATATTCTGCCCCACTGGAGCAGGTGAAGGAATAGATGTGCATATAGGTGGTCTAAGCTGGCGGGTGGCAGCAATACGGCGTCATATACGCCAAGTTGCAGCCATACTCCACCAGCTGCACGAACACGAAAGATGGGAATTTGAGAAATATGGGCAATTAATTGCAGAAAAACACGGGCACGTACGAATAAACACTAAACTTGTGGAGGTGGAAGTACGGGAAATTTGTCAAAGGAAATGATTACCCAAACTTCTACTAGAGAGGATAGCGAAGGAAACGAACAGTTATTACCTGCGATACCTTGAGAAGTTATGCCGAAAATGACCTGGAACGCACCCGCGTAAAAGTGGAAGAACTAGGACGACACGTATGCCAACATGCAGCCATACTCAAACACCTAGACAAAGATGAGAGACAGGAATTTGCGAAATATGTGGTGTCCATTGCGGAAAAATGCGAAGAAATACATATAGCTGCCCTGCTTCGGAGTGTACACCAAGGCAGGCCCAAATGAAAGTTTCCTGAAGACCCAAGTTGGTACGTACACAATTATTCGTCTTTATTTTTAGATAAGACGTCGATCTAAGCCTTATCACTTGGTGCTAAGTTTTACTGCCCACGCCAGAAACCCAGCCAGCTAGAGCTAGAAACACAGTTCGAGATTTTTCTGAATCAAACTCACGACCTTCAGCCAGTTTTGGCAGAGAGCGTACAACAAGTTAAGTCGACGTTAGTTAATTGATCTTATCAATACATGAATAATGGCCAGAAATATCAAGGCTTTTTAATGAAGGCACAAATAGAAAAATTAACACAATATCTTCAAAACAAAGATATCCTCATTGGCTTTGTTTCAATGGGCAGAACATAGTATATTATGAAAATGCAATCAATGCTGTCGTACAAGCAAAAGTTAAGAAAGGGAGAATGATCGTACGGATGAGGTTGAAACACAACTAACTGAATGTTTGAAAAGACGTCAAACGGAAATTTTCATAAGTTAATCAAAATCTAGAGCGTCTTCGCCCCGTCGGCACGCATATACCCCGACTATACGTCTTACCAAAAATTCACAAATACCGCATACCCATTCGGCCTTGACGTACCATGCAATCGAAAAATGGCGAGTGGCAAAAATAAAGTCCATACAATATCAGCTAGCACCACATAGCTACAGAGATACATTTTAATTCATTGAAGGCGTGAAAGACTTCGCCCTGAACGGCATGACGATGTTTTCACTGGATGTATCATCTCTCTTTACGAACGTGCCGGTGACAGAAACTATGAAGTACCTCTGCGATTTCATTGTCGCCGATCAGCAGGATATAGGAATGCCAGTGGATGCACTCAAGGAATTGTAACTAAGATGTACCTTGAACGTGCAGTTCCTATTCAGACAGCTGGACGGAGTAGCTATAGGCTCACCCCTTGGTCCATTTCTGGCAAATATATTCATGGGCAAGCTGGAATCTTTGCAGCTTCGTCGCCAGATAAATAGTCTAAAATATTATGGGTGCTACGTTGATGATAGTTTTTGCGATTGCATCTGAACAAATAAACATATCAGCTATAATGGTTACCAATAATCAGGTGCTCCCGTCAATCAAATTTACATTGGAACAAGAACAGTTTAGATTGCAACTTTTTGTTGACCTGCTTCGGAGTAGAGGGTGTGACGGGAGTATTCGGCGTAGTGTCTATCGTACGTGGTAGAGGCAATATACCTGAAGCTTAATTTAGTGCGGTGTTTACAAAAGGGGCAAACAGGATCTGTTCGACTGATAGCGTTGAAGGCGAGTTTACGGCTTTGGAAAAGATTTTTGACAGAACGAATAGCCAGATCACTTTATTATTAAGAACATGGTTGAAAGACAACCCCAG
This sequence comes from Schistocephalus solidus, assembly GCA_017591395.1. Lineage (NCBI taxonomy): Eukaryota > Metazoa > Platyhelminthes > Cestoda > Diphyllobothriidea > Diphyllobothriidae > Schistocephalus > Schistocephalus solidus. Next base: position 45,051 of record WEDG01010940.1, read on the forward strand.
ATTATCGTGACAATGGCAAGCAAGAAAACACTATTCATCAGTGTCCTATTTCAAGGGGACGCAGTAAGTGAACTCTAAGAAGGCGCCTAGGCCAAGCAGCCGATGCCAAGGTACTGTTCTCGACTACTTTCATCCTATACGGTTGGGGCAAGGACAAACTGCCAGCCCAGACCACCTCAAAGTGCATTTATTCTTTCATCTGATCCTATTAGGTAGAATGTATTGGTCACACGAGCCGGCATTTTTCCGAAAGATTACGAGAACACCTTCCAGTATGATTAGGAAAGGAGCAGATAAAGAACAACAACCGCTCTATCCTCGCGCATGTGGTAGACACAGACCATCGTGTAGATGCCAAAGAGGATTTCCGGGTAATTTACAAGGTCCCGCAACCTATTAAAAATTCTTTCGACAGCGTTTGTTGGTTATGGCAGAAGCGGCTGCAATCAGGCTACGCAAACCGGTCCTCCGCGCTCAAAAGAACTTTATACAGCACACCTTTACGGCCAAACGTAATGGAACATTCAGTTCCGAAAAATACCATTATCATATATTTACCATTTAAGGGTGACACATTTTTATTGAGCAATCAAGCGACGGTTACGCTGCACCATAGAAAGAACATGCAAAGCAGCTGAGCTCATCTTTATTGATCCTACTAGAAGCCTGCCAATCAACCAACCAAAGGATGCCTTGCCGTTGCACGCCACCCCAAATTGTGTAAATGAATTCACGTGCAGTTGTGGATGAAAGTACATTGGGCGAACGCAAAGGCAATTGGCAACCAGGGCTGCTGAAAATTTGCCTAATTGTTTTTTAAAACAAGAAAAGAAAGAACCGCGGTCTTTGAAAACTAAACATCTATTAGACAGTGGTCCTCTGTAGACCTCAAAACAGCTTTCCGTGTACGTGTTCGGGCACGTACAACTCGGAATTTGCGCTACTTGGAAGCGGCTTATGTACTTAGGGCGAAACCCCAACCTTTGCAGGCAACTAGACCACGTGGTCAATCTACACTTTTCCTGGTGATTTTCACCCCTAGATGTTTCATGGCTGTAGTTGTCTTTACTCCTCCCCCACATTTTTTCTTTCCTCTGAAATGTTGAGCTTACGCGTTGATCGGATTATTATTTACCTTATCCTCTGACACTTGCTGTTATGTATTGATTTTCTGTAAATTCAAACTTCTGTTTTTTCTTTCTGGCTCATAAGTGAAAATAGTGTTCCTATGTAATGGATGAGAGTAGCCTGAACCACTCGCAATTGTTTAGGCTTTGTCTGATAAACCAACGTCAGACCGCACTGACAGCTACCAACAAGGTACCAAGGTAACTGCATGAATACATCGACCCTCCGATCCGCATAAAGCAGAACGAGTGGCAGCTTAGTGCAAATATAATATTAGATATAATATTAGATATAATAATATTAATAAGTTAATATTATAAGTTAATAATATTAATAATAATAATATTAATAATATAATAATTTTAGATATATAATATTAGATATAATATTTGATATAAGCTATAATATTAGATATAATTTAAATATGAAAGAATTGATTTTGTAAGAGGAAGAGTTATTAAGTCAGACTTGAAACACAGACATTCTGGTGAGCATGATAATACTCCATTCATCAAACTACCGGACGTGTGCTGCGAAAAATAATGCCTATGGCGTTACTGTGACCACCTTCCACTTCCTTGTTCGGTTTGTCTCTCATATCTGGACCACTGTTCCCCAAGGAACTAGAAACATCGACAAATAAAGACCTACATACCCAGATATCGGTCAAAACCCCTCAAACTGAACTATGACCGAAATTCAGACGGCCGTTCAGCAGATGTAAATCAAATGTATTACCATAGACATGTATAATTAGGCTTTTATGGTGAACGTCAGGTAATTTAAGAAAGATATTGACTCATTTACTCCCAGTCAACAAAAAAGAAAGCAACCCCTAACTCGAGCATGAGTAATTTCCCCTGAAGGACCCAGTGTTGCCTGACATCGCATCAGGTTAAAACTCTTTTACAGATAATTAGTCACTCGTACTGGTTATCGCACTCTTTCATTCCCTACTACGATCAGGTTGCCTACCAAACCGATCTGTTTTATTTCACCCAACGTTTTTAATCTTTCTACCAAACATATTCCTTCGACTTCTTAGGATAGGGAGTTAATCGATGGAGGAAATGAAGGACGCATTTAAAAGCAATGGTTTCAACGAAATCTCTTTGAAATTTCATGCAAATCCTGAAGCTTTTGTTTCAGAGTTTATTTTCACAGCGACATGGTGGTTGACTGCCGTACTTCTATGCTTTCAGTCTTTCAATACTGGCCGTATTAATCGTGTTACGGTAGACTTATGGATTACGCTTTGAACGTATTTTAAGCTTTCCTTGCTGATATTTTTGTTTGTTTCTAAAAATTAGATGAACTAAAAAATTAACGCATATTCAAGTGTCTTCACATAGCCTGATATTATTCATTATTAACTCGTTTGCTTATCATCATTTCTGGAGAACAATAAATTAATTTTAATTAATTGGCATTTAAAGTTTACGTCAAATGTAAACAGGTTATGACTATCAAGGCTTCGCACTATTGCTCAGTATACGTCTTATATGTTTATGATATTTTTTAACAAGTATACCTACTGTTGAAGTGCAAATATAATAAAGCGTTTACTTTAATCTTATGTGGGTCGCATCAGCCATGGTAAGTAGAAAATAATGTGAAATATCTGGACGAATTTCGGGAAACTTCAACCAATTACGGCTTCACATCGCCCATGTGATAGTGCTCGTAAATTAGTCGTTACAAAGTCTAGACAAGCATTACTGGAGAATTTTAATGTACTTATTTTTTTTTTTTTAAATGTAAAGGGTAATATTGCAATCCGAAAGTCGCGTGCTTTCCAAGATTGTATGTCAAAGGATTGATAAAACATGTGGTAGCAATTAAAGTGATGTGCCGCTGCATAAAAGTCAAGTGGTCGTGTAGTTAAATTGCTTCTCTGTTTTCCAGGCAGACGCGCTCATGGGAAATTTCACTACAGTATAAAAAACGAGTGAGTGCTCATAGACAGAGATTACATTTTTAGTTCTATCGTTCTCTTGCTTTCCTAACGGGGAATCATATATATATATGCGAAACATTACGTTTGTGATGCAAAGGGAAACGCTTTTACAAAATCCAAATTGAGGATGCATTTAAAGACAAAGAGGTAACCAAACATACTCACCCAGAAGGCACTAAATAAGATTTACTGATAGCTTTTTTGGTTCACTTACCAGTTCCAACTATCAAAGTGTAAGGAAGTTGTCCATATGCATTGCATTTGGAACGCTTAAATCAACTGTATGGAGAAATAATATTTTTCTATATGCTAAATCTGATGTAAAATATTGCTTGGTAATTAGCATGCCATTAGTGCTCCTCCATCACACGAAATAAGCAGCCGATTAATGGATTGCCAAAATTTGCTGCACAACGGTCAAAATGCTGTCAAAATTAGGCATTGTGATACACCCACTTGAAAAAAAACAATATGCAAGCATATATATTACGTGCCTAAATAAGATAACGGTTGCTTGTCACCAGAAAACAAGCACATACGAATGAACCAACGTTTTGGCATAATAATGAACGACTTTATGTGAATTGAAAGGCATAAGGAAATATTAAAAGAAATAAAATACTGCTTAGAAATACCAATTTTTTCAGAAAATTTGAAAATGCCAGAGTACCGAATAATTTATGCAGTAGAATAATCTTTATTTAAGAAATGTACAGAAGACTTTTCCACGTACAAATCCGGACAAATTAATTAGCACAAATACCATTATTTTGCATTTATACACCCCTTTAAAATGATTGTAATGTATAGTTTTGCATACTGTACGAGTATACATTCAAACACGGTTTTACATAACCTGGTTTTTTTGTCTTCTGTTTCCACATTTTGTGCGACGGTTCTTGCTTAATTTACACAATAGAAGTAAACAATTGAATATTTGAGCAGGTCAGTCAGGGCCTAGTTCATAGCGGTCAGATGCAATTGTAGCCATACGATGTTGTGTGTATTAAAGGATGTTTACTTCGTAAAATGAAATTTTAGTGTTTCTGATGTTAGAATATGCTTGATTGCAGATGACTCCTGAAATATCGGTGCATAGTTTACGACGTTTGGCGTTTGCGATCGATTCCCCATAAATGTAAACTATGTTCCGCTTTTATCAGAAACTACACAATAGCCCATTTAATAAAAGCAGATATCAAATTAATGCGTTCTTGGACGTTTTTATACAGATGTCCGTTTAAGTCATATTAACACGCTCACTCAACCATGAAAACTCATCGCTGAAAAAGTTAAAATCCAAACCAATATGTCTTCTTATCAAGTAAAAGCGTTATCGATCAATTTACCCCTTTAAAGTTGCTTTAATAAGGTAATTCGCTTTTGGATGTCTGGGTCCCTGACCTTTATCCAGCGTTTTCATGGTAAACATTGGAAAGTGCGATTAGTTTTTTACTTCCTTATAACATGATGAGACCTTTTGTGCTTCAAATGAAAGACCTTGTACTCTTTTTGCTGCCTTGTTCGTTTTAATTTTTTGCAGTTTCATTTTAAGGTTTAAATGTACAGCAGAAAAGCAACCATAAAGATATGACGCAAATCGCTCAATTTCTGCAAGTTTTGTTTCTACATTACGCACAAGCGGAAACCTGATCGTGCAAAAAATATCTTACCATATGCTATACATTAAGCACACCTTTTGTTTGGGGTCCAATTCACAGTATTTTATAAGAAAAATCGTGCATGCTGAGAATTTGCGGCAAGTATGCATAAAGTACTACCATTTGATGCTATTACTACGTTTAAGGGCAATAAATCACAGAAAACAATAAAACATCCCGTTTCCTTAAAATAATTTGCTTGCATGGTCGGCTCAGCAGGAAAAAACGACCAATTTAAAGTACACTTTATGACATTTGGTAAACTGTTTAGCTCCTATTGTTCTTTCCTCATAGGAAAATATGTGCGGATGGCAATATTGGCCCAGATCGACGCGGGAATACAAAGCATTTCAGAGTTCTGCTTAAAATTGTAACATTTTTCTCACAAAATACTTTATATTTATGTATGTTGTTACCATTTTTAAGCTTCTACTATGTTCTCATAAATAAGTCCTTTCGGACGGTAACGCTTTCATTTTCGAAACGAGATCCAATAAAATCTGATGTCATACTCATTTTCTGATAACCACCGAGGAAATAATTTTCGGCACCTCTGAAAAACGATGTTTTTGATATGAACTGTCTTTGCTTCTTACAGTCGATCCCAGAAATCTGTCATCCTTTGGTACCAAGCTTGAAAAAAAATACTTAATAAAGTGACTTTTTTATTAAGCATAAGTTTTTTTTAATTTGCACCCGGCTGTCTTTTACATAAAACAGCAACCACTGCCATGACGGCTTTTCTTCACAATGATTCGTAGTAATTTATGGCGTTTTAGAACGGTGGTGTCAAAACTAATTTGTATGACGGAATAATACCAGGACAGGATTTGTGCCCATACCCAAATTTCTGCGTTTTTATTATTTAAATAATAAGGCACAAGTCTTGCGCTTTCCATTAAAGGAAATTGAGAACATCTTGTGCACTTAACATTTGACATTATGGCGTTTTAGAACGGTGGTGTCAAAACTAATTTGTATGACGGAATAATACCAGGACAGGATTTGTGCCCATACCCAAATTTCTGCGTTTTTATTATTTGAATAATAAGGCACAAGTCTTGCGCTTTCCATTAAAGGAAATTGAGAACATCTTGTGCACTTAACATTTGACAACTTCTCGACCATTTCCATTAGTCCATCCCAACCATGAAGATTCCCAACGAAAGTATTTTAAGCTAAGGAGAACATAAATTGATTCCCTGAGGGAAGAAAATGATTTACTTCAATACGTCTGATATCACAGTAATAATTGTGGGAATAGAAATGAAACGAACGTGCTATCACTCATTTTTCGTGACTATAATGCCAAATGATAAGTTTTGTGAGTTCAAATTGAAGATCCGAATGCAGTAAGTGATTGACAGATCACCGGATCCTGTGAAATAATACATGTTATAAGGGGTTTACCTGACTACAAACAGTAAGGAATTCTGTCCTGGATATCCTTCCATCCCTGTCAAGATCAAATTTCTAAATGGACAAATAAGAAACTTTAACTCCCAAACATCGCACTAATGTTTGCATAAAAAGCTTACTAAATGTTAAAACATTTTTCGTACCCCTGATCCTACTGGTTGACTTTTATTTTGTCATTCTTGACAGTAGTTAGTTATTTATCTGTAAATTTTGGTGGTCTGAGAATACTACGTGTGTAGAAAACACTTTGCAAAATACAGAGATGGTCTTGTGGCCAAAAGTGAGGAAATTATGATTTTAACACTGACGATCATTATTTATCCGTAAGATGATTCTAATTCACTTCTTTCGTCAAGCAAAGCTTTGCAAATGTGGATTATTTATCAAGTTACCGGAGGCAAGATTTTTGAGTGGATCTTCTCCTAGGATACTCGTAATTTAAAACTTCGATTATGTCAGGTTCATATTTCTTCTTAGCCCATTTGGTCAACTATTGTTTTGAGTTTTGTTTATATATTCTTTATTATTGAGAAAAGTTTTCTGAGCGCAAAACATTGGCAAGAAGCAAAAGTCTTTATGCGTTTACTTATAGCTGTTAGACTATATTAATTTTAAACGTGCATTTTAAAATACTTCTTAAGATAATACAAAGTGTATTTAACCAATTATTATGCCCTGGGCAAATAGGTTTTTGCCCTCTGAGATGTTAACCGCAATACCTTAAAGGTAAAGAAGGAGTTGTTGATATATTTTTTCGTGAAAAGTATGTTTTTGCAAAGAAAATGGTCAGCAAATGCTACCAAATATAGAATTAGCACCAAATGAATCCTCGAGCTTGGCTTATTTGTCATATTTGGTTGGTTATAACTCTAACCTAGGTGCTGGCGTGCTCTTTCTATGAATAAAAGTAGGTCAACCAACAGAAAAAAATTAAAAATAATGCAGTGCGTGCTCATTGATGGAGAATGGGTTTCTGTTTCCCGTCTAGAGTCATTGTTAACAATCACGTACTAACAAGCAATCAATCGGTGATAAGATTAACTCACAAAGATAAATGACATAAGAATAGTCTTCAGCACCTTAGTAAATGTCATCAGTCTGTTTTTCAAAATGAATTTTATTGAAATTTTATTAACTTACAAAATTCATCTATGATAGCAAATTAAATATGAATGTACAAAACGTTTAGGTGGTGTGAGTATATTTATCCTAAGAGAACGTTGCTGCCCAGCCAAGTGTTATTCAAGATATAAATGGCTTTAAACTTAGATCTTTATTTGATAGTCCCTAAAGCAAATACTAAATCAGACCCAATTAGCTGCTGATTAAACTAGCACGATATACTTATTTCGCTCGAAAATACAATGAATCAAAGGATCTCCGAAGATTTCACAACATTGAACATGTTAGCTAAAATACTAAGCCAGGAAAATAGTCACCACTCTCCGGGTTTAGAAATATGATGAGAACAAGGTCATTTAGCCAAATAAACTATTGTCTTTAAATGTCCACTTGATCGATCAAAAGAAATGGTAAACATGGGAATTTCAGTGACTCCGTGGTTCTACTGGAAAAAATAATTTGTTTCAACTTGCACGCATTACCAATGTTAAGTGCCTACTTCAGTTTGCTGTACTAAATGCCACCGCAGTGAGTTGCACTCAAAATAAAAATATGCTGTTTGTGGCGCTATATCGTTAAGTTTACGTCGTGCATGCGACTTGTTACCCCTTTAGCGAAAACCCTTTTTTCTCAAATAAATATATATATAAATATTGAATAGCTGATGTAGTGTGCATTTCGAGATAATATAATATCCATGAAGATTTACGTGCTCATAAAAGCTTTATGCAGGATGCAACATAAATGGCATATAAATAATCCCAGGGAAATGCGGGCAGATAATAGGACTTAATGTAATTTGCTTAATAATTTGGGGCAGATGTTTGAAAACCCCTGAAAGGCCGTCTTTCTGCTTTTCCAGCTACGGCCTACCTTATGAGACACCCTGATGTGAACGAGAGAACTGCCGGAGTCGAACTTAGTCAAATCTCTTGTCTGACCAACAATAAGCTGTTGATCCTGTAAGGAAATCTGCTTCATATCCGGCTGCAAATAAAGCCTTCATAATCTGTTTCATGCGAAAATATAAAAGTTACCTGTAGTGTTACGCTATGGTTAATAACAGCACTCCCACATCAGGCAACTGACTGGCTCGGACAGTGGTCTGATTGTGGGGGTGGGGGAGAGAGTGAGGTCGAGAGCTCAGCGTATTTTCCTCACTATAAACAATCTGACGCGCTTGAAACTATCACGGTGCGCTAAAAGCCGTGGCTTGGAAGGTTGCCAACTGACGGGATAACTCGGACCGCGTGGTCAGCCCAATGCGTGTTTTGTGTGGAGTGGCTGACTGGCGGACTGAGAGTCAGGTTGCAATGGCTCCTTCTTAATGTGGCCTTTATGGCACTCCCACTCCGTGGGATCCGAGCCAGGTGTGGTGGCACGCCCAGGGGCGGCTCAGGCCGCGCCAGCCACCTGCGCCCTCTCCCGCCTCCGGTCTTCTTGACTCTGTCTTGACACCGGACTCAGGTGGGGGAGGAGGAGAGAGTGCGGTAGCTGCAGCGCAAGGCTACTATCACTTTAAACTAATTCAGGCGCAAGTCACCGTCCCTGCACCACCTGGTGTGGAGCATACGGTGGACCTCGTCGAAATCGACGGTCGAACTGCCACCAGCACTATCCGCTTAGGCCTCACTTACCAGCAAGCACACGGCTGGAGCCTTGACTGTTTTGCCGGCTGAGTTACCGACTACCCTGTACTTTAACTATATAATCTAAGGGATAATTACTCTACAGCTTATCTCCAACATCACCGCTATCCGAAAAGACTGAACGCAGTCTATTTTTGAACTGCCAAATAGCTATGGCACAACTGGAATCGCAAGGCGCCAGGTGGCAAATTTTCTGTATAAAAAGCACACATGTACTATTAATTCCCTTTGGGAGCGAATGCTTGCAGCTAGTTTCACTCAAATTATCTATTCTGTGGTATTGCGTGTCACGCAGAATAACGCAAAAATATGCACAGTAAGTGTCAAATGGCACTAGCTTTAATCTTCCCATTTAAAAAACAGAATCTACTGAGTATCAGCCTTAAAGCGAGAAAATTTTGTTTGGCTTTTTATGCAAATTTTCGCGATGGTATGCTTTTGAAAATAAAGTCATTTTCTGTGGCTATTTTATTTGTCAATATCTCCTGGCTGTTATTACACAAATACTCTTGCTCGTTAAAATTCTCCTTTTTGTCATATTTTTGGCTACTTATATTGGCGTACTTGTATTTTTGTGCAAGTTAGTGTGCTTTGAGCTTATTAGGCGAGTCCGATAAATAAAGGAACTTTTCGGTGTTTAGTTACGCCGATGTGCTGGCACCTCACATGTAACTCTGCCTTTTTTCCTCCCGGTTGATTGTCAATAAAGTTCATTGGAACATTTTTGTTTTCTTTCGCTGCCATTTCAAAAGTCTTTTCCACTGCTGCGTGCTTTCTTACCGTATTTTCCTTAGTCAGAAACTTCGATCAAGAAGGAGACTGGTCTTTGATCACTCGTTTTTCAAGATCCCCAAACTCGATTCTATCATGAACATTGTTGATAAAGTTAGTCCGTGAGAAGTAGATGCAGTCGCCGGGACAAGAGCTTTATTCGCCTGACATTTCGGATGCTAACTGGAACCCATCATCAGAGACAGTATTAGATACGGGTAATTCGAACACAGGAAGTTGCCGTTTCTATAGGATATAGTTGCTATGCCACTACATGCCTACGGCAATCAACGGCTCCCCGTTCATCGTTGCTGACTGCGTTCTGATGCACTTATTGTTAAATGGCCGGCATACAGTTCGTTGTCCTCTGACATTTCGTAACCTGCGTTTGAGGTTGGTGTGATGATGGCTCGGCCATCTGGTTCACCGGCACTGGCGTTGGGCAATGCGTTTGTCTGAGTGCTCCCCGAGTCACCAATTGGTCTGGTCAAACTGATTCTCAACACCGCATATGGGTTGGATAGGTCATTGCCCTTTGGGATAGACTGGTCCTGTAAACCATGATTCAACCAACTCGCGACTCAAGCCGTTATCACCTGTTGCGAGAATTTGGGGTCTGTTCTCATCGAATTTGTGGTCTGTTCTCGTCGAATTAGCCATGACTTAAGAAAACCAACTCATGTTATATTACTAAACCAGAGTCAAATTTATAGCACAAAATGACAGTAAATTAAGATCAAATTCAATAGTTAACTCTAAGAATATTAAAATTTCAAGTTTCCATTTAGAGTATTGTGATACAGTTAAGGCTTTTCACATTGTTTAGGACTTTATTGAAGTTATATTTGCTTAAAAATAACTGGCCATCAAGCATAGTGGAGTCCTTAAATTTAAAGTTATAGTTTCAAAGATAAAATTACCGGGTCATTTTTTTAGAACTAGCAACAAATGCGACAATGTTAGTGTAGTCAATGAAAAATTCAGGCAAATACCTATTTCCGTGGAGCGTTCAGGTGTGTAGTTTTTGAAAATAACGGCGTTTAAGGATAGGGTTTTTGTACTGGACGTGTTGATTCTTTTGCTTAGCCATCAATTTAGTTTTTCTCTTGTAAATTAATTTTCCTTCGATGAAATTCATGAATATATTTGTTCATGAGCATTAAAATCAAGGGCTTCAGTATGCCCATCTAGCAATATATTTATTAATCCACCTTACGTAATAACACACTTATTAAAATGCAACGTGGCCGACGCGGCTGTTCTCCTTTCATTTTCGCTAAGGAAAATGCCGTGACACATTTAAAGTCCTTTAGCTTGAGAAATAAGGCTTATTAAATATTAGTAAGCATTGCCTTTTCAGGAGTGAAAATATTTGGTATGTCTTCTCTTGTACCACCTTCTTATTAGGGAGATTTAAAACTAAGTTTATTTTTCGGACTGATTACATCGAATGTCCGTGCTTAGAATTTAAAATTTTTTCATTTAGTCTATTTTCAACACTCCCAGTAAATGCACCAATTAAAGGTGAATTGTTTTATACGGCAGTTGCTTTGATGTATCACACTGAGAGTCAGACGTGCAAGTTATCGTCTCAAAGCCTATGTATTTTTCCTATTTATGTGTAGAAAATGGTTATTTATAGGGAGACGCTGTGTTTCCTGTAAGCATGTTTCATGTTTCCCACAAACAGTGAAAGAATCCTCTTCCGTGACATAAATAAGGTTTCAGAGAAATAGCGGGCTTCCTTTCACCTACCGCGAACATATGGGTAACTATTCAAACGTCGAACTTTAAAGTGATAGTAGAAACCTCTACAGCGGACTTACCTGCATAATAAAATTTAACCTTTACTTCCACAGAGTTTGCTTGAAGAACTTTGTTAACCGAGTCTGTGTGTAGCTCGTATATAGCCTGAACAACTGTTGTAAGCTCAGCTTCAGAAATATAATCGTCTTTGTCCATATCATAGAGATCAAAGATCCAATGTAGAATTTCATCGGTGGATCCGCGTAGTAACCGAGAAAGTACGCGAGCAAATTCCTTTTTTCATGGAGATAAAAATCATTAATTGATTCCTTAAGTTACGAAATTTGTTGGCAAGTAAAAGCTGTGTGGGTGGAATCTAAATGATGAGGTTTTTTGGATTAGCAAGTGTTATTTTACCTGGAAATACGGTAAATATATTTAAAGATTTTGGTGAAAAGAGCTTTATTTACGTTTAACTTATCAACATACAGTCATTGCCAACAGCAAAGGAGGACCCCATTTTGATTAAAAGAGGGTGGTTGTGATTTTGAAAGTATCATTTGATCTAGTTAACGTATATAGCAAAGAGGCTTCATGTCTAGAACACCTCTTTACCAGTCAACGAAGAATGAACGGGGGTTTTTTCTATGCAGAAAAATTATGTGATAGCCTTTCTTTACCTTTCATTTATAACACATGACTGAACGGTCTTTAATGGCTTGGAAAAGCACCCTGTAAACGGCATTTTAAGATAACCAGTAAATGAAATGAAATTCCTTTTTGTGTGGCATGAAATTAAGTTTGAAGCAGTTTACTTCTGCAGATTATCGCGTGTTGCTACCACAGGATTATTTTACTGCATTATGCCTCGGTCCTTTTGCGTCATTAAATTCCTTTGAAAACGACCTAAGGGATTTTGTTTTAGGGCTATGGTTTGATTCACCGCAGGTAAAAAAACGTATGGGCACCCAAAGATGTTCGGTAAATAAACCCGTTCACAACGGAATCGGGGTAAAATCACTGTTTTGTCAATGTTCGTAATCGTTTAAAATCGTCATTTAAATTCTCGATTTTATAGTCTGGTATGCAGCACAGCATCTAAAATAATTTATTCGAGCAAAATATGCTTCATATCGGATCTTTTCTATTTATTTTTGAGTCGGAAAGTTAAGCATATAAGCAATCGTTTGGGCAATCTAGCTGAATAAATCACTTCCTGAAAATAATGAATGAGTAACTAACGATAAATTGTTGACTTTTATTCCGTTTTTTATCAGTTACAAACGGGCGATCTTATTTTTTTTGGCAATAAAATGTAACATCCCTTATTTTCAATACAATATTATTTGTTTGGTTTTCTAATGCCATACATTTTAAAAGGGCTACTTACAGAAAATGTAATCGACCCACGCCCAGCTTCGTCGAATGCTTTAAGGGTCAGTGAAGCATAGTTGTGTGAGGCTAAAATTAAGGAGGGAAATCGCAGTTTTTTACATAAACAGACAGGGAAGAAATTTAAGAATACAATTGTCTTGAGGATTGAGAACCGAAACAATTTACACGTTTGGTATTGCTAGGGTAAATATTAGTTTGAATACCCTTTTCCGTAAGAAATACGATTTTTTGTTGCCTCAGAGTTCATTTATCATGGAACTTTCCTTTAAAAAAAGCTGAAAACAGTTCGCAGTTATCAGAAATATGCCAGTGAAAGCAACTCAGATTGATAACTACGCAGCGGTATTATGCGTCAGCGTCACTCTTACGTTCTAGAAAGTTTAAATATTTTTGTGATAAAAACTAAGTTTCGGGTTTTGGTCTTATCGAATGCTGCAACGTAAGAAATAACTATGTGCTTTTCCTCAAACGAAGATGACTGTCTATACAATGATCACATTGGAACGTTTTTGATTCAAACTGATTAAAACCTTTGTTAGGGTTTTTGTTTTGGAAAACAACTTAGCTGATTGCTGAACAAACCTTTGTTTGGAACTGTCAATTAAATCTGTGAATTTCCATGAATATTCTTCTGCAAAAACTTCAAATCATGGCAAGAGCTGCTTTATGATAATAGAGGTATCTATTGATGATTTGTAGCTTTGTTTATAAAAAGTTTTATTTAGCTTTCAGAGACCAAAAAATGCACATTACTACAAACCTTGTTGGCATACTTTTACCCAGTGTAAGATTAATGCTCATCCTTTGAACCAGATATTGGGCAGCCAACTGCAGTCAGCCAATAAAAAGGTAGTAATTGCGATGAGAAAATTAAGCTGATGTGGTAAGAATTAAGCAAAATCTCTGTATTAATACTGGCTCTACACATAACCAATATCCCTAGTAGGTATGCAAAATCGTTAAATATTAACGGGTTAAAATTGGAAACCTTACCCGCAGCATAGGTACTAGCTAAAACCCTGATAAAGGTTTTACCAGTAACTCATCGCTGTTTTAAAAGAGTAACGAGCTGTGTTAGGGAATTTAATGAAAAGTACGTGGTTATCTCACTTTGGCTGAGAAAATTCAGCCCAAATATGCATGCCAGCATTTAGTCCGCCCCTATTAGTCTTCAAATACACTGATTTACTCCAAGTTACCAATAAATGTCTAACCAAAATAAAAATAACCAATTTAGAGAAATTGTAACCAAAATCCGAAATTCATTTTCGATTATAACCGATAACATTAGCAGTCATATTGTTCGTCGTATAGCATAATACCAATATATGTGAGTCACTATAGGAGACGGGCTTTTAAAGAAACTTCCTTCTGGCTGCCTTCTCAAAAGACTCGGTAATAAAGACTTTTTAAGCAGTATGCATTTTGGAACTTATTTTTAATACCCTTAAAACTCAAATATATTTTATAAAAAATGTGAAATAAATGGAGCAATTACATGAATATGTATTTTCCGGTCGTAAAGAATTATATCAGTTTAAAATGTTTAACAGAAAGATGTACTTTTTTTAAATATGATACATTTTGAAGGTGACACTTTTAGTCAAATGGGTAAATGGACAAATATTTTGCGCATTTGGTAAGGATGTAATGTTTGACCGCCTAAACAGGACATGGGAAAATAAACCGCCCACAATGCAGTTGGCTGTGCACCAAATACCAATGAAATTATGTTTACGTTTAAGGTTAGGGTTAAGTTTGAGAAATGTCAGATTTTGGTTTATGGTCATAATTAGGCTAAAGTTTGAGGTTTTCATTGCGTTAACTTGATGGTTTATGTTTAAGGTATCGACTATGGTTACGATTAAGGTGACAGTTTTCTTTTATTTTAAGGTAAGTGCTAGCGTTAAAACACGGATATACTTATCCTTCCTTACATTTATCATAAGTCGACCTATTCTAGGCAGGCTGCGCGGTTCTTATTCCTTTGTCCTGCTTAAGTGGCCGTACAGGGCATCCCTTACATGCTTTTTTTCTAAAAAATCTTTTGAATTTCTATGTGCATTGGAAATGAATGCAAACTATTCTTCCTAATTTATTTATGGTAAGAAGGCGGGATAAGGATAGCTCAAAAGCTGACGTCTTAATGTGACCAAATTGGATTGAGATTATAAAGAACGATACCTATTATTGTATGTTTAATAACGAAATTTTGTCTCAACGACTACACATGCGAAAATTGCTGTTAACAGTTTAATGAGATAGCACATCTACTTAAGATAATATTTCATGGTGAGATCAAGGGTTTAGTGCGAGTAAACTTCGATCAAGCAAGGTCCCTTCCACTTGCCACTCTTAAATTGGCATCCCAGCTTAGTGCGCACATTATTTTGCCATTGAAGCGTATAGTTCTCTCAATCGTATTCGTTTATCGCCATCCATCTCTCAGTGCATGACGAGCTGACCAACCTTTTGTGCAATGTACTGTGATCCATGCAAAGCAGAATCCGCACGCAATGTTTGCTATCGGTCTGGACGTATGAGCGAAATTCTCCCGGTATTTGTGTCTTCATTCCCGATTCTTCTATAACTCCTACTTTTGGGGTAACCTCTTAATATCCGTAGTCCTTTCTGTCTGGCGGATAAATAGACTTGGGAGGCGTTTAACGATTTACTTCGAAACCAATAACTCCACGCATGCTCCTGTTATTTGCCCTCAGCTCCTAAGTAATAATCAAAAAAATCAAGATTTATTCATTTTAACTTTACTCGTCTAAAATATTAAAATTCTTTCATGATCCTTACAGAATTCAGAGCCCTTTAGCCAACGCTTTCTTGCTTTGCATTGATTTATTAGGCGGTACAACAAAGAACAAAGTATATAAGAGATTCATATGATGACTGAATAGTGTTATGCCCATTTCATCGTGATATTGTATTGTGTTACTTTAAGTCTTAAGAGAAAGCCGAATATAACTTAACATCGTCAATCAAAGTACAGTATTGTAAATCATAAGATTACCTGCCATCGGAAATATGCTATCAAATGCCTTGTAGAAGGATTCCTTCGTTGCGCGGCCATAGTGACATGCCTGGAGAAGATAAATAACAATGACCAATGTGAAATCTTAACAACCCTGGTCTTTACGGACAGAAAGCCTTTAAGGTTTGTGCCTTTTGTTCACAATTAAACGTTTAATAACTTAGTCTTTTAAAAGCAAAATAACAACGTTTGAAGCCCAAGCAAAGCTTGCTAATTATAACTTGTGAGTGGGTGTTAGTAATTGTAAGGACTTATGGTTTTCAAAGTTGAGATCTGGAACTTGCACATAAGGTTTAAGAAATAAGTTCACTTCGTCCCATTATGTTGCATAATATACTTATTTAAAAAGGAATAAGAATACTTATTTATTCAATCTTCCATAAACCGATTGCACTACAAGATAAAAGTGCTATCTAATCATAATTTGAGTTTTCCGGTTGTATTGAGGTTTATGAAGATTATTCAAGCTCGCACTTGTAGTAACTTTTACAGTATTAGGGCTTCTTTTCGAATAATCAGATTTTCTTTACACAGAATGCCTTACGCAAATTTTTGGAATCTTAAAAGAATAAAAACATGAACCATGGCACATCGCTAGGACTAATAAGTGTGCCATAGTGGCCTTTTAGATTTGTTAACTTACGCTTTTAAAACCGCGATACAGAAGACGAAGCTCGTTTGCAGTGAACTTTGTTTGAGACACCAGTTGTTGTAGGGATGGAGGAACAATATAGGTTTCGACCGTACTGTTAAGATCCTTTAAATCATCTATGCATTAGAAAAAGGAATTTTTTAACGATATCTGACTATCCTCGTTTTTTATTAAAAACACCAATCAATAAGCGCAATATATGTGGACCTAACGAACGCTGAGCAATGGATAACCAATGTTTGATAAAATCTCATAACAAACACACCAAAATCAATTTACGATATTTAGGATATTTTCACCAGTAAAGTTGATGCGTAAAGCCCAACCAGAATAAAAACTTTAGATACAGATTTTAGCAAACGCATGCTAATTAGATGACAGTTTTGTTTGTGAAAGGTGGTGGAATTAGGATATAATTATTTATCGAGAAATCTTGAATTTTACGGAAAAATATGTTGCAGTTGAAAACTTTAGATGTGCCTAGAGTGCCTAGAAATAATAAGAAATGTTGTAAACATGAAAGGCACTTATATTGAGATTGAAACTGCGGTTTCATGCAAATACTTCAAAGAATCTACGTCTGGATCTTTAAATGACTGATTAGGTTTGGCACTGATTAATCGAAAATTTATTTACCATCAGTTGCTATAGTTTCGGTATGCTAATCCTCCATCTCTCCAACTATTATAAAAGTCGAAGGAAAATAGTTGATTATTCTACGATTATCAAATTTTTGCTAAAATAGATTTATATATTCTTTCTGTTAAATATATGATTCAAACTTGACCCCAAGATACCGTGGACGTCTGAAAGAGGAACAAATGGCTGATTTAAAAGAACTCAATACTCACTAATTTGAAATTCATTTCGTGACAAAATATTTTACCTTTTGCTTTTCTACCAGAAGCAACGGAACTGTACATTTCAAGTGGCCGTCTATTCGAAGTTCTTTGAAAATCAGTAAGTAATGCATTAGCAGGATCTAATGCTGCCAAAATTTCTGTATATCCCATTCGCCAACGGTGTAGCCAATCAAAAAGTAGCGTGCCGATTGGTCCTGCATAAGCTGATATAAGAACTCCTTATTTGGTATGTATAAACGATTTTGAAAGTTTCTCCGGCAAATACCATTTTTTGAACACAGCTGTATCGCAGTTTGCTTGATTGCTTTGAAAACATACTCCACGTAGCATGGAAAAATTCACTGAATTTATTTAGAACAATTACGTTCGCTTAGAATCACAGTCCCTCTAACTTAGGTTAAAATTATCTGCAAAAGCTTTTACCTCAACTCATTTTTTGTTAACACCAATAACTGGAACTGTGCAAGCGTTGAAAGTCTAACATTTGCACTTGTTCATTGAGCATCACAGCGTTAACGTGTGTGCTTTAGGCTCCAAGGTTTCTGTTCGTGCTCTCATATAGAATTTGAATAATAATAATAATACTAACTATCGTTCAATTAATAATTGCTGATCACTTATTTGTGCCCATCAGATTGCACGCTTTAAGCAAAAATAAAAAAACTGTTTTCCCGGAATTAAATTTGAATCAAGCAATGGTGATAAAATACGCAAAATTTGATGAATTCAGGTAATTTAGTGACCTTTTATTCATCTGCGTACTGTCATTGCCTATTAAAAAAAACAAAGTAAAATTAAACGTCACCCTGGACCTTGCCAGAAATTGCATCGATCTAATGGCAGAATTACGGATTCGAGGAATATATCACAGAGATCTTGTTGTTTAGGTATGCAAGAGGAGGATCAAAGGCCCGAAGACGGCATGCAAACAAAGGCTTTATTCCCTCAGAAGGGAAATAACAACACTCAATGTCGCTTTCTCACAGCATTACCTGATGGCATCGTTTTTAACTAGCAGTGGCTACTATTATGTGCGATGGTGCATTGCACTGAAGCAAAGACGTAAAACACGCGTCTGGAAACATTGAAGAATGACATAATGTTTCTGAAAACGGAAATGATTACTACCTGAACAGGATGCGGACATATTAATTCTCCGCCTCAAGTACTGAAAATGGCCATCCGCATAACCATAACCCTAATCTTGAACGTAACCCTACAGTGAACCTCGACCATAACCTTAAAATTAACTGTAACTTACCTTGACGCTAAACTGAACCCTAAGCATGCATTTAAGCCTATTTTTACAGGAATGTGGCGCGAAGGTACCTCTGTTACGACCGCTTTATGTTCTAAATTCCCATATAGGCCATCCTTACCCTAAACAAATGCATCCTTGTATAAGTTGGAGAGCCTGGCCAGCACGCGTCAACCAAGGTGCACAAGGTAATGGTAATGGTGAATTTGGTGGCAGACATATTTTGCTAGTCGTTTCTATGAGTTTAGAATACTTCCTTTAATACCCACGTTTATTTTGGTTGCAGGCCGTCAGTAATTTTCCTCTGACCATTTATCAAAAGGAACTGTTATATCAACAGTTCATAAACTTTCATCCCTTTCTGCAGTTAAAGGTTAAGCAAAGTATGAGAAAACGTTTGGTAACCCTGACAGGACTAACAACAAACCTGCTTTTATTTTCTAAAACCTCAATAATAGATGGTGTACGTGAAGGCACATTAAATTTAACAAAAGTGTTTTATTTATTCCCATCGAGGGTCATCCCTACGAAATATAGAAGGTCAATACTTAGTACACCAACAGTTAGTACAGGTTAGCATTATAGATTAGCGTATGTGGCTTTTCCATACACAAATCGCCAATTTCCCTATAAAAGTCAGAAATCCGTTGTTCTTAATTAGAATAGCGTTTTCATCGTAGAAAGCCACTCCGTGTTTCATTTTGTTTGCAATCGAAGAAATAAACTCTGAAATGTTATTCGATGAGGCGCTATTTGTTAAGACTGAAAGTCCTAACGCGTTGAGGAATTCCTTTTCACCCCTTCCAAAAACAGCATATTAACGCCCTAATGTTATTTACTTAGAGCATTAGGTTGAGTAAAGGTGGTGGTGGTGGTGGCGGCGGCGAGGGCATCGACGGCTACAGCGGTGTTGATGGTGTAGGCGGTGGCGGTATTAGTGTAAGTGGTGATGTTGGAGGTGGGGTTGGTGGTGGCGGTGTTGTTGGTTGTGGTATTGGTGGTGTTGTTGGCGGTGGCAGCAGTGGTGTCGGTGGTGGTATTGGTAGTGGAGGTAGTGGATGTGGTGTGGTGATGGTGTTGGTAGTTGCGACGATAACCGGGAAAGCTAAACCAACAACGCACCCGATTTCATTGAACCACTGAAACCACCTGAAGTTTGATTGTAACTTTTTTATGAAAAAGATAGCTCGAAAGGTATTTAGGACTTAGCTCTATTCAACTACCTGTAAAACATGTTATGCCTCCTATAGCAGACGTCTGAGGAGACAGGTCTCGTAACTTTTGTTGAACATTTGAATATCATTTTACAATTCACGGCTGGTACTTTCCAAGCAAATTAGCGATTAGCAAGTGTTTAAGCATCCGATTCACCGTAAGTGTAGGGGACTGATTGAGGGCGTTCAGGGCGTTCAAGGGCCTAGGCGAGGTGATGTGGAGGGTGAAGAAGAGAGGGGACGGGGAAGAAGACATCTGACAATTGGCCTTGAATCTGTCTCGCAGGTGTTAAAACACAGGTTGGTTTACTCTTTGACCTTCTCCACAGGGGAAATTAAAGGCGTGCACGCACATTGAAGAGGTCTAAAAGGGCAGTCTTCCCTTGCCTTAAAGGCAAAGCAGTGGATTACTCGACAAAAAATGTCTTATGTTAGTGACTGAGTACGCGCAGACGATTGCCACCTTGAAGCTACGATTTAGATGTTCACTTGCAAGTTCTCGAAATTACAGTGTGAGAAATAACACCTTCTTCTCAGCTGTCGACATATCCGATGTTGGTGGGCGTTTCCCCAAATACTTACTTACAAACGTTTCAAGAACACCATTCTCTAGCAGTTTTGTATAAGGGTGAGTTTGTTCTCCAATATATCTGCAGTACATATTCTGCTAGCTCAGGTGCTGCGACAGTGGACAAGGCTTCGTTTCTGATTTAGTGGGATAAAATTGTATATATTTTTGCATTGTCCTGTCCATGTTTGCTTACAAAATACATTTATTTGAATTGTTTCATCAGGGGTTCTATTAAGTCGGGCATCCAGAAAGGGGAGGCACCCTCCATTCTCCATTTCTAAGTTGAAGGGTAAGGCTGGGTGACCTTATATCACCTTAAGATGAGGATGTCTAAATAAGGCTTTTCATTTGCTATTGCAAAAATAACACCTTTGTGTTGAACATAGGAATAAAGCTCCTTTATAACTGGATACAGCTGGTTTTGCTCTAATTTTCCCACGGTCGCATCAGCTAGTGGACGTTCAAGGGGTGATCCCGTCACTACACTGTCGATCAGACGGTCAAATTGACCAACAAATCTGAATTGAACATTTACAATACAGCAAAAAAGCAATTCCATTAGGTCTCCAACCAGTATGCCAATTGTCAAGTCCTGTATTACAATCTCATCGCATAAATGATTACAAATTTCGTGCTTTTCGGTTTTTAAATTTAAAAACCACTGACAAATGTCCTAGACAGCAACAGATAAACATAAAAATTTGGCACGATGTTTAAATTCCTGTACAGTTTGAGGTATAAGGCGCTCAGGCATACGTTTGCCTACCAGACATTTAAAGTTACCTTCAGGTGGTAACTCAGTCGCTCTAACTATGCTTTTCTTATTCATATTTGCAGTCCAGAACAGATGGGCCATGTTTTAAACAATGTAAAATCTTACCAGATTGAAGTCGAAGTCTGATTCAAATATCTGTTTCCTTTGGCTTTGAGTAGAAGTAACAGTTCTTTAAAAAAGGCAGAAAAGTTTCGCATGGTCATTCCTTTCAGTGCTTTGGGCTTAGGAAGGAAATCTGGAGAGACAAAATTCAAATTAAGAGTACATAACAAAACTTCCCAACGGCTATCGGTTGCTGAATACTGCAAATTGAAGTTGCGTTCTTGTAACACATGCAGTGGGCAGAGAAAACGCTTGAATGTGAGCTTGCATCTCTCTCTCACATCAATTTAGGCACCAACATTTTATTCCTCTGAACACAAAATGAATAAAGAAAGATGTGTACATTTATTCGCCGTGCAATGCATTTCTTTAACAAAAAAGATCACTTGGGATGTTGGCCCATAGGAGAAATTTTTGATTATCGCACTTTAAGCCGTTAAAGTAAGTACAACTAGGTACGTATCTCAATGCTGTGGTCCCTGGAAGTTTACTTGAATACCAAACACGTTTTCGAACGTCTCCAAAACGCAGCGGAACACAGGCTTTCTCGATCGAAATGTTCTCCATCTTTGCCACTAAGCTGATGTAGAATGCTGCTGCCAGGATTTGTAAAGATTCTCAGAAAACCCTCAACCCCTGAAAAGGTATAATTGACTTGCTTCAATGTCAGACCCCGACAACTTTTTCGTTCGGCTTCTAAACAAATCTACTCCACTTGCTTCCTTCAGACCGACGGGCTGAAACATTCACACATAAGGAGGCAAAACCTCCGAGCGTCCCCCGTTTTGAAACATCCTGTCTTGTTTTTCATACTGAGGTGTGTTTTACAACGACGGCCAGTTTTGACGCAAGGAATTTCTTTTTCGCATAAAAACAAACTAATTTTCACCCTATTCTCAATCATTTACGCCTGAAGGTTCACCAGCAAATGACTGCCTCGAGTCTGCGAACTGAGGTGCATAATTTCGTGAAACAACTACCCTCAAGCGTATTTGCGTGGGTTCAGGCAAAACCACTCTGGCTACGGAATTTGTGTGTGATTTGCCATGAGGTAATAGTTTTAAACCGAGGGAAGCCAGACTGAAACACATATATGTATAATATTTTCCTCCGGCTCCTCCCCATTCTCTTTTATTTCATTTTACCTGTTAATCAAAGAGTCAGCTAATAAGCAAAGGCGTTTTTTTAAACCCTCAATGAGTATTGAGTTGGCCCGAAGCATAAAGGATTGTAACTAGATGTGTTAGTTCACACCGGTACACATGTCCTACAGTCTAATTTGGAAAAAAAAACCACCTTTAACAATGGGCATTTGGTTGGCCTGTCTGCAGTCCAAGGCGAATTAAGAAAGGAATCCCGCTTCGTGCAAACAAGCTGCACCGCGCGCACAGCTGGCAACCGTGCCTCAACCAATGTCGGCAACCATATGGCGTGTCTATGTCAACACGTGAGTAAGACTCCTTCCGCTCCAGTTACAACCGTTCCAGCTGCCTTCACCTACAATAACCCTTTTGGTGCATTTAACGGCCAAAAATCGATACCAGGTTTGCCGGTATCATCCAACAGCTAAACAACGAAAGACCAGTAGGAGCCTAAACATCAAGTAGCCTTTCCGGTGAAAGCAATATTTGCAGTAAGCCTAAACATAAATCATTAATAAGTGTTCTTTAATTGCTTCCGCGCGTGTAACGGCCCTTCACTCGCCTTACTGCTGAAGAGGCTGTCAGCAGTAAATGGATGGTTCGAGTTGGGCAAACATTAGCGATATAGACATTTTCAAAAGAAAACCACCAAAATAAAGAACAGGAAAATACCTTGTCTATGGCCAATCGTCTTCCTCGAGGTTCATGTTTAGCACAATATGCAGGTACTTTGGGACGAGGGTGAAAACGCCGCCTTGTTTGCTAGTGATGTGGCTCTGAACTTGTTAATTGGCAAAATTCGTTAACAAGATAGAGGTTCATGGCAGATTTGTGAGGGGACTTTCGTATGAAACTTTCGCCACCTTCCGCAATTTATACAGGAACGTTTGGAGCATTTTGATTTTGGGCTTCATATAGTAATCCACTCCGGGTAAATATGCAGTGTGTGACCATCTCATAAAAAGTGCCAGGATTTTTCAGTGATTTATGATCAGTTAGAAACTGGCAACCATGCATTAAAATAATAATGAGCAATCCTATGCGAATTTAAAACTTAAAGGAAAAAGGTAAGTTACTATTGCTTCGTTTAAAAATACCAACTTTTTTGAAAAGGTGAAAATCTGTTTACTCGCTGTATTTACGACCGACAAATTGAAATCGTAATCAAACTATTTCGTGCTTATTAAAAGAGCTTTCGATTTGCTGTATTGCTTTATTGGTTTTTTGATATTGGATAAAACTAGTATCAGATTATCTTTGAAATACCGGAAATACTTTACGATTTTCAGAGCCTTCAAGTAGTTGTTCAAAAATTTTTATCTCGTTCTATATGTTTATCAAAACATTGAAAATAAGATTTTTTAAAGAATTTGCCAAAGAAATGAGTTTTTGGATGTTCCATCTAATGGAGATGGCCACTTGCGTAACATTTACAGATTGCCCGAAAAATTAAATCTCATTGCACGAGAAAAATGAACGTCTTCAACAACCTTCAGCTATTAATATGCTTCGATCAATTTAATAAGTTTCTGTGATAAGGTTCCTCGTTAAAAAGTGCTTAAAGTAGATATTTAACTGACGTATATATGCGTTGTTAACCATTTACAGGGTAAAATGTGTGGAAGTCTAACTGTTTTTTGATATCCATGAAAATAAGTTATAACTTTTCTTCTAACAATACAGAACTCACCTTTCACTTTATAATGAAGCGTTTATCGTAATTTTTATTCACTTAAAAGCCTCCTTCTACGATTTCAAATGCACAAAAGATTGGTCGAATATATACTTAGACTTTGCAGGAAATGCTTAGCTTCTGCCAATTGCATTTCTAAATCCCTGCTCAGTGAAAACCATATTCTTAAAATTATATTAGTGTATGCTTACAAATAAACAAAGTTTTTGAAATCCATCTCCACATTATCTTTTACGTATTTTATTTACAGCCCTTATTTTGGGGTAATAAAACAAAATAGTGTTAGACAAGTTTATAACTGTAGTTTATGGCAAAAAACGTCAGATATTTGCAAAAAATAAATTTTAATTCGGCTATATTTCTTGTTTCTGGAAAACAATACGGTTCCTTACACTTTCCTTCCTCTGATTTTCATTGGATTAAGATCATAGTATCCAAATAAAGAAGGAGTTTATTTAAATCGTTCTTGCTTCTGTAAATGCTCTCCATTAGCACAACGCGAAAAAACCAAAAGCTTTCGTTCCAGGATATTTGATAGCATAGGAACTCTCTTGTTTTTAAATTTGTTTTTGAACCATCTTCAAAGGCTAGGTAGCATTATAAACAGTTATCATTGGGTTTTGGGTTCATTTTGTATGACACGTAGATCAAAAACGCCAAAGTTAGGTGCGACCACAGAGCGCGTTTTGTCTGTCGGGACGTCCCGTCCCTGTTAAGCACGATGATAACTAATGCTCCTGATGGTATCATCCATTGAAACCTCGTTTCAAGTAGATTTGTGTGACCACGTGAAGGTCTGATAACTTTATTGGGCGGTTATTTAACCCTTGACCGACATGCAGGCCTTTTGAGCCTGGCTTGAGGTGATATCGTCCCCTCTGCCCACAGCTTCAACGAAGTTAAAGGCGGATGTACGCTCCATATGCTCAGCATGAATCACCACCGATGAAGCTGAGTCTGGCGTCTGACCAGTCTGCTCGTTTTCCACGCAGTGGTTAATCACTCAGCAATTCCACTGCAACCGTTAGAGGATAGTGCCACCTGCTGGTTAGGGCTGGGAGGAATCTCTAAGCTACATCATTTGCTGGTGGATATTTGGGCTTGCCTGTGAATGGCCTACATTGCAAGCAATGCAAGGAATCTATTCACAGTCTACGAGGTACCTTTTCGCCAACTTTGTTTACTTGAGGCCCTATCGCATGATTGGAAATGCCAAACAGAGTACGCAAATATCTGCTTATATTTTGCTAAAATTACTAAGCTTCTGCCCGTTCCGTTTCAATTTTCCACGTTAATTCATTGTCGACTGCGGATATAAATTATCAGCACATATCTCGCGTTCGACGTGACAGAGAAAAGTAAATTTCACAGCTTCAGAAATTAATACTTTTGTACGGTCCCAAAAATTTGTGTGGTAAAATAAACTATGAGCACAAATTTGTGTAATGAATTTAACGGTAAAAACTTCAAAAAATTTGCAAAAGATCAGTTTTACACTGCATCGAAAAACAAGGTCATTTCTCGTACCTACAATTATCTGATTTTCGTGAACGTAAAACCAAACGTTTTTAACATTTTTTCAGTTTATATTAGTGTGCAAAATTAAGAATGTTTGATCTGTAGCTTCTAATGGCTTTGGAAAATTCCTGGATATCAAGAAACGTCCGATATGGCTCTGTTTGGTACCGATTTCCCTTTAAAAAAGCGACTCTGAAGTGAACTCTTCATGAGTTATCAGCTTTCTGTGCATCACTTTAATTCATCAGACAAAATTAAAATTCCCAAATGACTGCCAAACTAGCACCTCGACATTCCATGTATTAGGCAATCAACTGTACTTGATCTTTGACAATATATCGTATTGATTGTTTTCTTTGTGCTAACTTCTAAAGTTTCCACAAATATTCGAACTGAAAGCCACCAACTTAAGTGGCTTAATTGTTTAATATGTACAACCTGTCACAAGACGTCATTAGAATACACATGAAGCGTGAATAACCATTCTCACAGCACACATACTGACTAAAAGCACATGCATGGGTATACCATATTTGCTTTCGCTGCATGCCTCAGCTCTGAGAGATTCAACTCGTCATTGGTTCGGCCAGTGTTCTCTATTTACGCCCTCATCCATATTCCTGTTTTTAGTTTTCTGAGCTTTTCCTTGTAACCTGGCTGTTGGTACTCTATGAACATGACGTGCTCAGCCCAGTGAAGCTAATAGATTGCATCTAAAATCTTCATGTCAAGTTTCAGACCAAGACTCTAACCAGTGGTTTTGAAAGCTTTGTTCCCAGATGGCACACTGATTTTTGAAGAAATTAAAAACAAATAATGAACATTGAAAACTGGATTATATACTAGGAAGCACATGGCAAACGCTGGTGATGATGAGTTGAGCCTACCGATGACTGCGTCCTAAGGCCTCAGATGCGTTGGAGTAAAACTTGGCTGGGCTCTTTTGGGGTACCTGACCTGTCAATAAGGTGAATCATGAAGAGACTAAAAAAGCACATAGGGCATACTCGGTGGAAAATGGACATGTTATTCGCAATCGAAAAAAATCAAATGTCTTACTTGTGCGTTTTGGCTTCAACATGAATCTGCATCCGAGGACCTGGTAACCTATATGAAATTCGTTTGGCGGGACATAATCCCTCTTTATTTGGAATTCTAGCGCTTTTGTCACTACCGATAGCAAATGCTGGTGACGATGAGTTGAGCCTACACATGACTGCGTCCTTAGGCCTCAGATGCGTCGGGGTAAAACTTGGCTTGGCTCTTTTGGGATACCTGATCTGTTAATAAGGTGAATCATGGAACGTATGTCCTTCCTTCTATACTGTACTATTTTTCTTCGTTAACGAGAAGTTAGGCATCCGCTTAGGGCAAATTCTGTTGCGTTTTAACCCCTAGTTTTTCTTTGCGTGTGTATTAAGTCATCCGAACTGGTTAAGTGGCAACGACTTAAAAATCTTGCTCTTTCTCTTCGAATAAATGACAAGTCAACAGACCCTGCAGAAAAACAGCATAGTCAACAGTACAGCTACGTTTTTCTAGCGCACGTATCAATTTTAACGGAGGTCGGGAGGTAAGCAAAACAAGTGACTGGATTGAAAGCCTTGAGAATCTCAAAATCATGTGAATGCCAATTTAATGCAACGGAATCGCTTGTCAATTCTGGCTGAGTCACAATACTGTCAGAGGTAGCAACTACTTCAGGCGCGTTCCTAAGAACAGTATTCACACAGATGGTCAAGGCAATACTTACTGTTACTGCTTCAAGAGCTTTATTCGCCTGACATTTCGAATTCAATCTCGAACCCATCGTCGGAGACAGTATCTGACACGGGTAATTCGTACACAGGGAGTTGCAGTATTTATAGGACGCCGTCGCTATGCTACTGCACGCCTACGGCTCCCCCTTCAACGATGAAGACTGTGCTCGGGCGCGTTAGTTGTTTTCTAGTCGGCATGCGGGTGATGCGTGTTGGAGGGTGGCGTGATGGACGAGCAAGCACCACGCCACCCTCCAACAAGGATGACGAAATTTCAGCTGACAACCACCCGAAATGCCAGCCATCATACAATTAACGCACCAGAGCACAGTCGTCATCGCTGAAGGGGAAGTCGTTAATTGCCGTAGGCGTGCAGTAGCATAGCGATGGCATCCTATAAATACTGCAACTCACTGGGTACGAATTACCTGCATCTGATACTGTCTCTGATGATGAGCTCAATTTGGAATCCGAAACGTCGGGGGAATTAAGATCTTGTTGCAGCGATCGCATCTACTTCCTCTCACTTACTGTTGCTGGTACTAAACACCTCATGCGCACATACGTTTTCTGTCCCGGGTAGACACAAACGTCGAGATCACGTGATGTCTGCTTTCGGGTGAATGGAACATGCGTGCGCTCAGCCCCGAGGGCAGCCAGTCAAGTGCGTTCACAAACCCTGGACTGATCCAGTCAGTTCTCCAACCTTGCATTTACTAACCCTGGCATGAGACATGTTTAGTTATTTGCCCCAGGCTCCGGTTCAGAAGAAACGCCTCTGAATGGTGTTTTTTCGCTTCTCCTCTTGCATGCAATCTGGCCCTATAGTTGTGGTAGTAAGGCTAGTGTCGTTGCCCAGCGTGCAGCAGAGGCTCTTGAAAGCAATTTGAACTTTGAAACGTCCTG
Organism: Schistocephalus solidus; assembly: GCA_017591395.1. Taxonomy (NCBI): domain Eukaryota; kingdom Metazoa; phylum Platyhelminthes; class Cestoda; order Diphyllobothriidea; family Diphyllobothriidae; genus Schistocephalus; species Schistocephalus solidus. Next base: position 73,396 of record WEDG01010940.1, read on the forward strand.
AAGACTCGAAGGACTGGCTAGCCACCAACATGGTTGGGTACGTCGTCTGCGGTGGATAACCATTCGTTGGGAGATCCCTGTGCTGGATTGCGCTAAATGGGGATGATTACTCCTCCCACCCTATTCAGGCTCCTGTTCGCCACAGGGCAGAGAGATATATACAGCGGGGCTTTATCAGGTAGCCAAAATGACCACTGATAGTAGAGGGTGCTCATCGATCGTCCTACCTGAGGTACTCGCTCGACAGGACAATTAAGCCCTGATACATGTTCTGGCGTTGAAACTGTAACCAACAGAACGAAGGTTTGAACCTCGGACGTTGCAACTCTAGAGTCAGCTATGGCTGGCTGATGATGACTTCTTAACCTGCAGCGGCTAGTACAGTCTGCCTCGTTTTTGTTGTTACTTTACTCATGACCACTAAGCTGACCGAAAAGCTTCGACACCCATAGTTTGCAAGCTATAATTAAAGAAGCTTCAAGGCCGACACATATGAGGTCTTTTTTGTCTGTGCGTTTGCACTTAAAATCATAGGGTAACCAATCACGTAGGGAATTTGGGACGATTTTTTACAGATTGAAACCAACTTTTGAGCAGCATGAGCGCAAAGCATGACTGTTATTGACCAACCGACACCAGCTGTTAACTAAACCAAACTCATTTTGAACGTGAACAGTCATATTTGTTGTTGGTAGGCCTGTTCTCTTACCTGTTTAGCATCATTTACTCTACCATCAAATTAACAGTGAAGTTAAAAACAGATAGAATAAATCAGTCAGGTTTTCGATAGGCTGTGACACTAAAATTTGGATCTTGGTGGTATCCTTCTTCAACAACAAGCATAAGATGTCAAGAACTGTCTTCCTTGCATCGCTTCTCCACAGCGCGGTTGGCTGAACAATGTACACAGGCAAATCGAGAAGTTTGGCTCGTTTTTGCCAACGAAGTCATCAAGTAACTGTAAAGCGAAATCCTAGAAACAGATCCTAGGTATTTATTGCCGGGACTTCACTCACAATCAGAAAATAGGCCGAGGAAAATTGCTGACCACGACAAAGTAGGCTTGAAAAACTAGTTCCGGGTATGGCTGGCCGATTACGGCTTATGACTTAGAAATGGCCGTTCCAGTCTCACTGGACTTTGTCGGCATTTCTCATCTGCGTCTAAGGCAGGAGTGAGTCCCTTAACCGATCATTGAGCGTTCATAAACGAATCTGAATATGCACATATGCTATGCTAAAGCAGAATTAACGTCCTGAGGACATGTTTACGGTAACTTTTAGGCATCGGGCTGAAAAGGACATAGTAAGGAAATGGTAAAAATCGCATTTAAATGGCTCCAAATCTATTTAGATATTCGTGAGACGTTGGCAGATGGTTAGCAGGCCTGGGCCATGCCACCAACCCCTTAATCTTGTAAATAAGGCCTTCGGGTCTATGCCCATCATATGCCTTCAGATTGGCTATAATCCCAATACAACCAGCTCACTCTGATGATACATGCACAATCGCCACTAAAGAAATTCGCTCCATCTGTCCTATTTGGGACGCTAATTTCCTAGTCCCAGATGGCGTCGCTCGGACACGCCCACGTCTTAAAAGTAGAGAGCACCATCAGGAGACCATGCTGACATTTACCCGCTGCCAGTGCGCATCCCAAACATGTATATGCGTGGATGGCAACTTGCAAGCCCAGAGCGAAAAGACCAAGAAACAAGGGTAATAATCCCAATAATTGAGTGGCTCTATCTTCTCCTCATGTACTAAACATGATGCCATCGGCCCCAAAACTAAAATCACTGCCAAGAAAACATCTCACCGTATGCGTGCGTAGTACACTGAAATTGTTTATGCAGTCTTACTCTGTGATTTTTCCCTGCCAATAATTGTGCAAAAAATATCATGCGGAGAGGGCATTTATGTCTGCCAGAGTCATCACACCACACCAGGCGCCTGGCCCAATTTCATCACCGGTCAGCTTCCAACTAGGACCGTACTGATGCATCCTTCCTCACTACAATATATCAGGCTCTTCCACTAGTAAGTGTGGCAAACATCTAAACTAGCAGAATGAGCTAACCGTATTGATTTAAAGATTACCTACTGGCAAACTAACGCGAACTTCTTGTGAAGTTATAACCAGACAGCAAAAACTTCGTCATGCTGCGGTCTTCTAGCGCTCTCGGGTACGCGAGATCTGGTAATGCTGCGCATAGAGACGTACTGTTTAAATCTGTCCGCTATTACTTAAACATCCCACCTCCATACTTTCTGGTCGTTTTCCATATAATGTAGCCAATGGTTAGGTAGATGCCGAGGATTTATTCTTCGCTGTGAAGGAAATAAGGAAAAATACACCAACAAAGACTTGAACAGTGAAAACCCCACTACCACTGCTACTATACCGATTGTAACCGACAAGGCCAGCAGCCCCAGTCTCACTGCTTACAACATTGGACTTCCAACCAACTGGTCGTGAGTTCAAGCCTCAATTGTTGCAAAAAATGGGTGTGGCTGGTTGATGATGGCTAGTAAGCTAGAAAGGATTATTCCGTCTCTCATGTCTTCTTTGGGAATGTCCTTTGGTCTATAATATACTAGTCACTGAAATGTTGCTGTTGGGGCCCGAGAGTGTGCCCCAGGGCCCAATAGGACGAATTTATGTCGTAATGTGATTATTGAGTGCTCCACTACCAATGTTGACTACTGTTTTCATTCAAAGTCATTCGTTCGTTGGCTATAGTTCTGCGTCTAATCATTAGTACATTATTTTGAAAAGTTATTTTTTTGAAAATGAGACTGAGACGCCAAAAATGTCCAGCATAACGCTCCTATTGATGGACTTGAGGATACCTTCCATGTTGCTTGGTTAATAATGCCGAAAATCACAGATTATTACAAAACCAATAAATTGAATCTGATGTTTGGGTTCAAGGTGCCTGAGTAAGAAAGAAGTATGCTGATCGAGCACAGGAAACATTTGTTTATTTTTAAGAACCCAGGAACTCTTAAAGGTGTTGCTTTCTCAGGTATTGCTGTCACGACTGATCTGTACGATAGCTCGGTGAAATCAAAAAATGATTCCGCTGTTAGATCAATTTCTTTCTTCCTGTTTAAACACTGCGTACTGGGTGTGAATGTAAACTCAGATTTCCTTGGCTTACTAGTTCAAATTAATTCTCCAGTGTAATTAATCATTTTATTTGGCGCAATCTTAGCATGTGCAGAGGCAAGGATTCAAGATCGAGGAAAGTCATGTGCTATGGAGGGCAGAGAAGGAATTCTGATCAACAGGGAAATAATTGTACTTGGCTATGCATTTGGCCTCGTAAGAGAGCATACAATTAATGATCCGGAAGGCTTTTTTGCAGCGGAGGGAATATTCTTAATTGAAAGCGGTTGAAGCCTTCTATTTTGGAGATAGGCATGATCACTGGAGCAAAAATGTATAAGCATGACGGTTCAGATCCTCACCTGAACCCACCATCAGCGACTGTCACGGAAACGGGTAATAAGGGCTTAAGGTGTGCAGTTTTTACAAAATACAGTGGCTAAGTGACCACGTGCCTATACTAGTTAGCAGTACTTTAATTCCACGCTGGGGGTGGCAGTTTATGTGATTATCGCTTGTCAGTCCGTATTTAAGTAGTTAATGGCCGTTATTACAGCACTAGTGTTGGATGTTGGTGTAAAATTAACTTGGTTACTCGACTCGCTATCGAGTAAAAAAAACAGGATATCCCCAGGAAGCAGTTTAGAAGAAGAAGAAGAAGAAGAAGAAGAAGAAGAAGAAGTAGAAGGTAATTTGCATGACGTTTCGGATTCTCAATCCAAAAATAGGAGAAACTGTTGCAAAAGCTAAGGTAGCGCAGCCTTTCAAAGACACCGTTGAAAAGCCACGACGTGCTTTAAATAATTTACAGCACTCGCCATCATCGATGGAGGTCGTAGTCGAGCTGGCCTCTACCTGAGTCTTTAATGCCCGCAACTTCAACACCATTGTCGATTCTTGACGTGACGATTACTGGGTCCTATGGTTCGCTGTCACTGTGACTGTTAGTCACGTGCACCCTCCTCGTGCAGTTTATGATTTTGCCTTAGCGAAATCGCAGCACAGAATATGGAGGTGGGAGGGCATTGCGCTTGTTAATTGAATGCGGACAGGAGGACTAAGACTTACACAGCTCATGACCCATGCGGTGGTAGGCTTTTACGAGGATTTCGACCTCTTTAAACTTGAAGGTGTTGTCATCGAATGAGCTGGTATCTGGAAGTTAGCGTGCGTCCTTCTTACTGCTGTTTTATGTTCAGCCATTCGTATTTGGATTAATCTCCCAGTTTCTCCGAGGTTGTTGCTTTGTCCGCAGCAAGACCAAATCTGGTAAAAAAACTTCTGTAATAACAATGGGTCTGTCGGTTTCAAGACCTCGCGCTCGATGGTTTACTCTAGTCTGTGTGCAACTCCTACTCCGAGTGATGTTAGGAGGTGGCTGACGACTTGCAAGACGTTCTTCACGTACTGGAGCACCCGCCGAACTTTGGGGCTGAATTAAGTTGTCATCCTCATTGCGTTTACCCATGCAGCGGCCGACAAAGTTGCCTGGATATCCATTCACTCTGAGCACCCGTCGAATATATTGTACCTCAGCATCTTTGTCTTCTGGTTCACTGCAATGCATCTCGACACGCTTATATAGCATGCTTACGTACCTGCGTTTGTGACTGATTGAGTGGATGCTGTTGAAGTTCAGTAACTGTGTTGTCATCACTTTCCTGAATACTTCTGTTTTCGGACCACTACGATCTTTGCGGCAGACGGATACGTGGAGGAAAGTCAGCTGGTTATTTTCTGTGTTCTACATCACGAATGTTATGTCAGAGAACATGGCGTTGAGAAGTCCTTTGAATTCCTGCGTCTGATCCTATTCGACAATCACAACGAAAGTATCATCCACAAACCGAACCCATATTTTTGTGCTGTGGTGTTCGAAGCCCAACGACTCCAAACGTTCTATGCCCGGCTCAGATAGGAGCCCCGAATTCGACAGACCTGGTGGCATGCTTTTTACCTGCATGTGGATTGTTCCATTAAAGATGAAGTACATTTTTGACAGAACATCAGGAGTTGGGGGATGTATGTATGCCCGAGGAGATTCTCTATTTCATAGTATGTGTCTTCTAGAAACACTGGGACGTTCTCTTCTGACAGATAATGTGGAATAAATTTAAAATGAGATGTGACATAAAAATATATCATAACGCTGTTTGACAGGAGACTTTACCTTTCTCCGAGAATTTTATTGACCAAACGCTAAGTGGTCAGAAATTGGAGATGTCGAAACAATCATTTGGTCATTCTGAAGGTTGGAGTGCATTTGAAAGCTACTAAGGACCGGAAGGGAGGGTGGATGATCGAGCAGGGTGCATCTGCATGTGCATGTGACGAGTCATCATGGTGATAGGGAGCCAAATGGCCACCAAGAATGAATCAAGGTGATTTAATCAGGATCATTAACGACTCGAGTATGGATCGACAAGCCATCATCACATAAACTACAGCTACAGTTGATAAGAAGTACTGAAACTTAACCCGACATCAGCACTCTTTGTTTTCTTTAATACATTCCTGATGCCTGACAGAAACTGGCATAACTTCAGAGAAATAAGGGTTTCTTTGGACAATCACCTTTCAGTTTTCTTTGCCATCTAATCTAGTTTAAACTGTGACTCCCTCTGAATCACCTTGACATCTGAATTTTCCCACCGACAAACCAATAGCATAGTCGAAGTGAATGCGTACTTACACTTCTATTTATGATAGCAAACTTTAAGCAGGTTCATGCTGTTGGTTGACTTCTTCCAAATTCGCAGTCAACCAGATTACATTGGTGCTTGACTCATAAGTTACTAGAAAGAGGACGCCAACGGGCTTGGTAATTAATGAAGACGTGCATGACCAACCACTCAGTGGTTGGCAAATAAACCTGACACGAATCAGAGGCGATCACTGGAACAAGAACTCTACCCAACTAACGTTTTGAACTCATCCTTGAAAGCAGCGTCAGCTCAAGGTAATTAACGCATAAGTGGTTGCAGGTTTTTATATTATTCAGTCGCTTTGCTACTGCCTACCTGTAGAAATGAACTAGGATGTTTGCCCTTGTCATGGAAAGGGCTTGATGGCCATTGCTCAAGGAGTTAGTCGCAGCAATCCCATCATCCGTGTTGGATACTTGCGTGATGATTACCCAACCATTGTTTTGGAAACCGTGTTCATCTGTTAGCACCTGCATAACCAACGGCTTCCCGGGTATCACCTTGTCTCCTTTTTATGGGCAAACGCAGTTATCTGCTGGAGCGTTAGTTCAATGTTTGCTTCACAAAGGACGATTGCCCCAGAAACGTTTCATAACTACTATCTGCAAACAGTTTATAATAAATATTCCCTTATGCTATGGATGGCCTTGCTTTACGCACCAACTGCGTCGGAATCAAGGCTTGGGCGCGGCACCGCCTAAATAGCTCATGACGCAGTTCGCAGCCACGCCAAGCACATCAAAGGAGCGGTCAACGGTCTTCCACCACAGTGAAAGTCGTGTCAACTAAAGAATCCAAAGAGCCCGCAGGTAGATGAAACAATCAAAAGGAACGGGAGTATGCCGTGATACGCGGTGATAATAATTAGCATCATATGAACTAATGTTTGCAACTTCATTACCTCTTGTTCACGCATAAGTAGTACTTGTTAGGAAGCCATATAAAAGTTCCGATAGTCTGCAGGCGTTTGAGCATTAAGACGCTACCTTAACCATCCAATCGACCATTAGACCTCAGGTATCATAAATTGTCAACTATCCGCCTCTTGGGGAGAACAAAATCAGAATAAGGACACTTTGGATCAATGTACATGCTTACACACAGCTCGAGTGTTTTTCTTTAAGGACTGGTTTCAAGGAAATAACCGTCACTTCCCGCCCATTCTCTTTTATTAGCAAAATTAACGAATATTGTTACTTTTTTCAAATGAAATGTTTTAAAGTTAAAACCTTTTAATTAGTTTTGAGTGCAATTGGAGAAAACTAATAATATTTTATAATTGTAGTAATTGAACACGTTGGATAGCAAGTAAAAGGTGCGGGCTAACCTCTTATTTATGCGAACAGAAATAACTGCTGTTTACTGTAATTGTTTCCAATATCGGCAAAGTTGTAGTTTCCCGAATAAAATAGGGAAGGGATGCCTTGTATGGCCGCATAAACAGGACACGAGAATAGGAACCGTTCAACCCGCTTAAAATAAATGGCCGTGTCTTAACGATAACGCTTACCCTAACATAAAACTAAACTGATACCCTTATCTGCACCTTAGCCCAAACTTAAAATTAAATCCTACAGTTAATACGATAATAATCTTAACCCTTAGCCTACTCATGACCCTAATCCCAACTCTGACCTTAATCTCAAACTTAAACTTAACCCCCACCTTAATCCTAACGCTCACCTTAATCTTGAAAATAATTCCCCTGGAATTTGGTGCAAAGCTACACATATTGTGGGCAGTTTCGATTCCCGTGTCCTGTTTAAGTGGTCATACAAAGCATCTTTGCCTAAAATAGTTTACCTAAAATACGTTTCAAACGAAAATTTAAATTGCACACAACTCAATCAATGTGAGATATCCGGTAAAAAAATACTAAGATTAATCTTAAAATATTCGTAGCCTGCGAAGACATCAGTGTGTTTGGTTTCTCTATGCGCTGACATATTATAAACTCTACTGAACATAACAACAGTCCCATAGACCGTTATTTGGCTTATGGTTGTCTTTTTATAATTATAGTCTTTTTCCACCCACACCGTAACCCTGTAAAACGAGCGGCATTTCAGCATGCAAATAAACAGGAATTTCCACAAACAGGATATGTGGACTATAAACAATGCACATTATTCGATAAAAAAATTAGTTAATTTCCCATCGACGCAGATTTTTCTATTATAATGCTTTTACGTTCAACAGATAATAAAGGTAAAGTCTTCTTTACATGCTTTTTATATAAGGTGCGCCCGTTGATTTGACTCGTTGACTCATTCCAAAGTAATGCTTAAAATCAGCAAAAGGCAAGCAGCAGTAAACAAATGCAGTAGTTGAACTAATTCATGCAAAGTGGGCTTGAAATTTGGATGACTTGTTAAGGGTACATTTCGTCTGTTATTTTGGTTTGTTGAGTGGATTTGAAGGTCATAAGGGCTTTTTCTAAGGAACGCTACATGTTCAGTCTTATATATACAAGGCAAACAGACAGGATTTGGCAAAATTGGAGGTTGCCGGACATTACTAGACATTTCCTATGCTATTTCAAAACACAGAGTTAAGTACAGAGTTTTTGGCATTGTCCTATAAAATTTCATTCATACAAAGAAGTAAAGATTATAAATAAATCCCAGCTGGAACCAGAAACAAAAGGAAATCAGAGTGATATTATTACCCAAACACTGCAAACAATGTGGCTTTGAAATTAGTTTTGTGCGACATGCTGACGTCTTTCGTCATAAAACACGTGAATAAACTTGTGTACCAGTATTTTCGTTTTATTCGAGTGAAACCGAAGACCATTCACAAAAAGACGAACAAGATACTGGGAAGATGGACCACAAACAATATCTTTTTTAATGAGAAACATTTGATAAGGTACTTTTTGTTTAATATAGTTTCCATTAATCCAGAATTAAATAAATGCAATTTACAGAAGATCAGCAAATTTTCGGATAATCTGTTGTGTATTTGCAGTCACATAACGGCTCATTAAAGTACCCAAATGTAGCAAAAAAGCTCCAATTTAACGCAAAAAGTGAGTTCTTACATTTTCTGCAAAAAATATGTACATTATTTTCAGAGAAGTCACACAACCGACAAAACTTCCACATTTTCGCCTTGACTTAGCTTTAGAAAAATAAACAATCCACATATATTCGTTAACAAAATATCTAACGAACGTGCTATGTAAAAAGGCAACGTATAATAAAACGTATTTAATTGATCTCAGGCATTTTATTCAATTTTTATTGTGAACGGTCTTTTTTCTCGGCACTGGGTTTTTATGTTTCGGTGAAGCTAGAAATTTGACGCGAATCTCCATCTCCATTGTTAGAAATATTCCAAAAGCTCACTTATCTGGTTTCTTTCAAAAATATCTTATTTTGAGTGATTTTGATAAACACTTTGAACATAATCTTAATTTAATGCTAATTGATTGAAAAAAGTGAAATTCTCGAAATATTCACCAGTTTTTTAACAAATATTTGGAAATAACTGTAATCCAATACCAGAAATATCTAAAAAAGTAAGTTTATAAAAGGATAGTTATTTTATTATACACAAAATGGTGTGCTTATGTTATCATCTGACAATTATATTTAAAATAATTCTTCGCATTTGAAGGGATTTTTGATTTTTCAGAATTTTTCACTTTTTTTATAAAGTTAATAACGCTCAACAATGCGATATTACCTTTCACATTCCCTTTTAATTTCCCATTTGCTTGGTTATTTCAGTATTATTTCAAAGCTTTGGTACATGTTATGATGCTGGTTTGCGAATGATTATACATCTTTTGTTAAAAATTTGACATGTTGAATTTCTTATGTTCTCTTCTGTAAACATTTAAAAATTTTTCAAAATCTCGTGAAACAGGTACTTATTTACATTCCCTGCAACTGGTTAGTCTGATATATGCTTTTAAACGATGCAGCTGTAAGAGGTCTGCTTTATTTATTGATTCCCTCCAGCATTTGTACAAATGGTTTTGAGGTGAAATTGATATTCACTTTAATAGTGAATTTTATATTCTTTATAAATCAAATGCTTGGGCACGAAAACATGGTTTTCCTAGTAATACAGGCGAGCTTGATCTGAACTCCAGGGGCAGATTAGTGCTAATGATTCATTTTGGGAACGAAATATGGATAGCTCTATAGCTTAGAACAGAGCAGTCTGTGTTTCTGGGTGGGTTTTATATTCCCGTGTTCAACAGACCAAGGTATAAATTTTATCTAATATTTCAAAAAACGCTTCTCTATTACTATACACATAAAGATAGGAAATTCATTCAGCCAACACAACTTTCACAAATTTCTTGGAATATGGTGACCGGCAGAAATATCCTGCAGCTTTTCGAATTACTGAGAGATAAGCTTTTTCCATCTGACAAATTTCCTCCTGAGAGATCTGTGCAGACTAATTCCAAAAGAGAGAGGTTTTTGGATAAATAAACACTGCAATAGGCCTTTTTCTTGTTAGGAATCAAAGAAACTTGTGGAAAACTAACCTTTTGACATGGAACATAACTAGACATAGGCTATAAGATAAAATCTTTCTCAAGCCAACAAACTGTTTTTCAATCGGGTAAGTTCCAATTTTTCGTTATCAAGAAACATATATTCCTTCATTATGTATTGGACATTTTTGTAAATTTTCAATAAAGTTTTTAAAAAACGGGCGCATCAGTAATATTCTCTATTTTCAGGACAAACAGAACACATCAACAAATGGAAATTAGTTCATCCCAGGAGTTAAAAGAAGGGAATTTAGATTTTAGATGTAGACGCAGGCATACCTCTTGTGTCCTAGTAAGCACTGTACACAGCTTTTTGATTCAATTCGAGGAACATGGAAGTAATTCGATTTTGCAATTAGATTTAAATTATTATTTTTTTAAAATATATTTGACTAAAAAGGTGTTTCTGGGCCCTAGACAACTTAAAACTGGCCTACGTGTTAAATAATAATCATAATTGAGGGGCCTTGTGGTTTTGCTCTCTACATCACATGCACCGTTGCTCGGCTGTTGGTCGGTTAAATGCCTGAAATTGACATATTTTGTGTTGGAATGCAAACTTTTGCTGTAAACAACACTGCTTTAATAGAAAAACTGAGTTGGTGGATATTTTTCAAATTCTGCATGTGGTAGATTACTGTTTACCTTACCTAAAGTCAGAACTTGTTCAGAGCCACCTTTTTTGCAGAAGAATACATCTCTAAGATCGGTTGAAGGACAAAACGCAGTTTTCGATCCAAACCTTATGCCTTAGAGCTGTTTAAAATTAAACGTTAATTCCCTTTTTATATAAGGATGCATATTAACTTATTCTATTCCGTCTGTATGTATTTCGTGTGATATAGAGATTTGTCACATGTGTCATATCGTGATGTGTTGACCGAATTTCCGAAATGCGCTGTCGTGCAGAAATGATTTTTTATTTCGTTTTTTATGCAGCATAATTCTTGGATATTTCGACAAAGTCAGACTTTTGGCTTTTGAAGGAGCCTTATTTTGCGGTGGAAGCCCAGTAGCTGGGTCCCGAAGTAAACGTCCAAGCCCGGTTGCCTGTCTTACGGAAACCGTAGTAATAGGGGTTTGAGAAGTGGGGCGAAAGGAATACAAAAATAAGAAGGGCCAAGGAGATCTATATTTCAGATCCTCTAAGTGGCACATAGAAAGCTATCGTTTTTTCGTGTGCAAATTATGGCTTGTAGGTTATAATCCCTCACTGCAACTGTTACAGCAGGTTGGGTTAAATTCTTTCAGGAAGTGAAATGTTTAAAAACCAATCGGTGATCTTTTGACACCGGAAAGGTGAATAAGATATAATGTAGTAGCAAATAAGTAGAGGGAAGAATATTTATGTGAATTTTTCCATAAAATATATATGAGTATTCAAAGGCATCCAAAATAAAAGGAAAATATTCCCACTTATAATGTGATATTTTGCAGGTGGCCAGGAAGACGCTCGTTCAAAAGCCGATGACCTGATGCAATTGATATATTTGGGGTGTATGTCACCTTAAAAATAATATTACAGTCTTATTTAAGTAAGTTTTTCTTATCAGCTAACACCTTTTAGAATTTGTTAAGCATTTCTTTGTACAATAAATGTCCTATCTAATGAAATCTCATTGATCTAATAAGAAAGGGTCTGCTACGTGAAATCAGCTTACGCAGTGTCCCCCAGTGCTTTACGGCAGTAATGAAGTGACCGTTCTCAAGAAAGAAACATATTGTAGTTTACAACTTTATATTTTCTTGTTTAAATTACTCTGTTTTTGAGGAGTGGCGAATTTTAAAAGCAAGATGAACCAGTGTAAATATATAAACTAAATTTTAAATGTGCAGGATGCCTATCCATGTAAAAAATGAGTTACTAAAGTTACGAAAGAAAAAATACAATTGAAAAAAGTACTTTTTTAGTTGCGAATGAATATTTTATTCCAGATAACGGGCAGTGTAAACTATGAGCGTTGCCAAGCAGCTTATATTTCGAATGTATATTACAGCAGGGTTTTTGGAGTTTTGACGGGTATTTTTATGTTTATACATTGTTTTGTATGCGTTTTACCGAGGCGAAAAAGAATTTCAGTGGATTGCACTCATAGGGGCATCACCGGAATTAAAATATTCTTAAGCTCACATGTTGCCAGGCCAGTCACTGACTAATAAATTTAAATAAAATCGCCAGGGGCAATTTTGAACGTATCGTTTTATGCATATTAAGAGGACTTCCTTGTATTTAATTTTTCTATTAGTATTTTGGGGTGAGATAACGATGAATTTCAGATCGTTCTTGAAATGGCGGTTAATATTTTACGTTTTCTTTTGTTTTCTGTCTATTGCCCATAAATGTAGATTATTTTATATGTGTTGATAAAATTCTTCAAATGAATCTAATTTATAAAGTCATTTACCGAATTGGGACTTCTGAGACATTTTTTCTAATGCAGATTTCAGTTTGGGTCATATTTATATACTCAACGAAACACGAAAACACGTTGCCAAGAAAAATACACGCCCTAAACATAATTCGGCAATTAATATGACTAAGATAGATTTTAAAAAAACTCTTGAAATAAGTTACTTATTTAACAAACACTTTAATTAAATAGTTTCTTGTCAAATGTATGCCTTCTTAGCCCTTTTTGAAGATCAAGTTTAGGAAAAATGGGGACGTTCGACCGGTTTTTGACTTTCTTATTGGTAAATATTTTTATCAATAGTTCGGTTGTTCGATTATCATGAGTTTCAGATCGTCCTTGAAATAATGTTAAATAATTTACGATTTTTAGCGTTTTTAGTTTATTGCACATAAATGTACATTTTGTCCTACGAATTCATCAAGACCTCTAAAATAAAATATGTATTTAAGGCATTTATCAAACTAGTGAGTTTTGAGACCTTCTTTCGAATGCAGATGGCTATTTGTTGACTCACACAAACATGAAGCTAAGGTGCCGAGATAAATAAACCTCTACGACATACATTGGCAATCAGAATGCTAATATCAATCTAAAAAGCCTTTACATTCAGTTAATACCTTAACAAAATACCCTTTAATTAGAAATGTCCTTGTTGAATATATGCATACCTACTTAATTTCCAAGGTCAAGTTAAGGAAACATTGGGAAAGTTTGATAAGTTTTTTGACCGCTGTAAATAAGGGATACAGTGTCTGCTGAAATTGAAGGAACTCATGTATTTGTTTTTATTGGAGCGTTCTGCATTCCATTATTTTACATTTCGGTCCTGTTCAAATATTGTATATGCACAACGGCCAAATATATATAAGATTAAGCAAAAATATGCCAATCTTCTGCTCCTTTCGTTTCATTTTTCAATGTTCGTTCAGGATTAATTGCAGATATAAACTGTTTGAAAATCTTTCGCGTGCGCCGTATAATGGTCGTACCATGTCAGAACCATCTAACTCCATGTCTTGCACTTAATAATTTCAAAAATTATTTCCCCCATTATTATATGGAGTCCATATACCAGAAAACAGCATAGAAAACGCTGGGGACCCACTGAGGAGCCGGACCCCTCATTGCTGTGTCACGCATCAGCAGAAACATCGGCGAAACACCTGTCTGGGCTTTTAGCTAGTACCTTTGTCGGATGCACGGTATAAATTCTTTGCCATATAAGATTCATATAACTTGTAGTACTACCTGTTTGTAGAATGGGCATTGCGTGGTTATTCCACAGTTGTTAATTGTCTTCGATCCAAACGTTCATACAAATTTCGGGTCTGACCCTAAAAAGTCATATCCAAATCACCTGAATCGATTTCCTGCACTTAATAATTTAGATTTTTCCCGATATATATATATATATATATATATATATATATATATATATATATATATATATGTGTTTATGGTTTTAATTATAGGCATGGTAAAACAAAGTACTTTCACGCAAGGGTATTTCTGAGTTTTTGGTACAAAAGATCCCAAATTTATAAAACAGGCTTTTAAAACTGAATATTTTCTTATTTTCCTGCAAACAATACGACATCTCACATCTTCATTAACCTGATTTTCGTGACTGCAAACCCAAATTTTCCGTTCAGTTAATAGATAAAGAAAATGTTTGTGACCTTTTTTAATGTTTATTTTTAGGACAAAGCAAAGAAACACAATATTGTGACGCACAGCTTTCAGAAGTGTAGGAAGGTTCTTGGATATCAAGGAACGTCAAATATTGACCTGTTTGGTCAATTTTCCTTTAAAATAACTTATCTGAAGTTAACTCATCATTAGTAAACCACCTAGTTTTAATCCTACAAACAAAACTGGCATCATCAAATGTATGTCATAATATATCCTCAAATTTTAATCTCAACCTTTCATGAATAAGCTAATCTGCTGCAGCCTTTCGTTCGACAATGACTACGCGCAGCCACCCAGACCAGTTCAGTAGTTCATCACTAACGATTGCCATGCTTAGTTAATCGTCAACTGAAATTGTCGGGAAAAAAATCGCTAACCGACCACAGACGCAGAAACCAATGCTTCTAATGTGAATAAAGAGGCATTTTTCAGACCTTTTCTGGAAAATTTATATAAATATATACATATATATACCATCATCTTTTACGCAAATAATTGACAATTATTTCTTTTGTGCTCCAAAGTAATAAATAAATTATTTACAGAAAACTGCAGTATGAAGGTAGAAACGAAAACTGTATTTCCACATTTAGATTAATGCCTGTGCCAAGAGATAACACATTCTAGTGGTTATTATAAAATCACTGCAACCGAAAAAAGACTTTTGCCATAATTTTGCCTAGTTTGATCATGTTTAGTTTTAAAAATTGGTTACGATACATCTGAATAGCATCTCATCCCCGTAGGCATGCTACTACTGATAATTGGGAAGGAAATTCCAGTTGACAAATTATGCAGTGTACAACGTAAGACCGATAGGGAATTTTACGCACTAATACCAACCTGGCAAAAACGAAATAAGCATATGCTTTTCTAGTTTATAACTAATTCTGTGACATCCATCAGCTGCTGAGATATATCTGGGATATTAACTTGATTAACGCAACTGTATTTTGATATTTTGCAGTGCTAAAATAATTCCCCAGCTGCAGTTTTAGTTTGTTAACCAGTTGTCGTTAACTGACCGCCTAACTTTGCATCTATTATGTGCAGCAAGATATAGCAAGATAAAAAGCTTATTTTATTAACATTAAAAAGAGGAAAATTCCTCACCCAAGAAAGAAAACTGTCAATTGTTGATTTGTCAGTTGTTCGGATACATGTAGCAAATTCAGGGATAAGCTTTTGGCTCAACCTTTTACGAAAAGTGTTGCGTATATTGTATATTATATAATATATATTAGAACCCATGAACATACAGAATTGTTTGCATCTGTAAAGTCAGTATGATATTAAAAACATTTTACATATGCTCTAGACAGAATAAAACACCATGACAAATTATTTCTACTGCTCAGTACGAATCATCAAAGAAGAAGAGTAGATTACGAAGTTGGTTGGCTGTAATTACACATGTTTTAGAAAATGATTTGTTAGCTGTAGGTTATTTAAACCCCCTTAGCCATCACTAATCCCAAGTTTTTAGGATCATAGCTATGAAAAGTAATTTTGTCTGTGTTAACTTCTAGTCATATAACGACAGGCCCAAAGTTGTTTTAAATTGATGTTTGTTTTTACATACCTTTCCTTTGTTGACTGTTCTATTTATTTCTTTTTTTAATTATCACGCTCAATTTTTTGTTTTGCGTAGAGCTAAGAGAATAGTGGTTACGGTTCTCATTATCTCACTTGGTAGTGAGTTCAAAAGTCGGAATACTCGTTGGATGATGAAAAATTTTCTGAAGTCTACGCGCGTGCGTTTACTTCTGACCTTGTATGGATGACAACAAAGGTTAACACTCAAAGAGGTCCTTAGGTCTCCGCGAGTACCAAGGGCCATAAACAATGCGTAATGTCCACAGCAGGCTACACCTTAACTACCAGTAAGAAAGGGCGAATATTCCAAGCTTTTTCAACTTATCCTGCTACCCTTAATCTTTAAGATCATCAACCTTCTTCATTGCAACTGTTTCAGAAAGTCAATAAATTTTCTTATCCCCGATGTCAAAGCGGGCATCCTGTGATCCAGAAGGAATCCCACGAAGATGCCGAGCGACATATTCCCATGCAATTTGATTCTACCCAACAAATGATTAGGAATACCTCAACTGTGGGATAGATTATCATTGTTTAATCCCAGGAAAAAATTCTGTTTCATTTTAGGAGAAATATCCATCGGATTTGAAAACCAACTCTCCTTGAAGAGCATAAAGAAAAATATTAGTTAGGTGCACACCCAGTCAAAGTGGCCTGGCAGCTCATTTGTAAAATTATTCGGATTAAATTATGCGGCAGTTTCATCCAGCTCATGACTGAAAGTTTCCCGACCATGTGCACTTCATATGGGGGATAAAACACATTCATGACCGTTAGGTTCCGCAGACCATCCGCACCACCTTACCTAACATAACAAATTTTCAGTTATAGTATCTTCCTTGATGGAATTTAATTTAAACACTAGTTACGTTGAGCATATTTAAAACATTTAAAATGCTTGTAATTATTTTTTGCCTCAATAGATCATGCAATTAACCAAACGACAACATTTTCACTTCCTTAACGAACTCTCACCGATCGCTTACGAAAGTCACCGGTTCCGATCTGTCTTGGGCTTCACTACCGAGCCCTGCCAGCAGCCGCCCATCGGCTAGTAGTAGTATAGGCTGACGAACAATGTCGACAATGACAAGGGAGACTGGAATGCCCATTTATGACTCGTTAGCTGTCATCAGCCAGTCGTGTCCAACTTCATTTTGTGCACCATTGAAGCTTAGTGATTAGAGCGTTGGACTTCTAACCAGCAGGTCGTAGGGTCAAGCCTTAGGTAGTGCACCCCCTGGGGTAGGGTGTGATTGGCTAATGACGGCTAATGAGCCAGAAATGTTCATTTTAGTCTTCCTTGTCTTTGTCGGCATTGTTCATCTGTATAAACATATGCACTATTTGTGGTTATATAAGTAATCTGTCTAGGTCATTTTTCTGCTCAACGAGCACGTAATTTTTGGAGGTGTGTGCAAGCACGGTCGTTTATCGAGTTGGCTGTCGAACATTGACTGGAATTTCACTGTCTCCTTGCAAGCTATCAGGCAGACTAGAATAACCATTCGTGACTGTCATTTAAGTGAATCGTTTTGCAACACTAGGCCAATCAGATCAAAGGTTAAAGCACAAATGGAATGGGTAATTGAGCCAAGAGCTCAGTTTCTGTCATATTCAATCGAAAGTATTCCATCAGATAGCACTGGCGTTTATTGATCTGCTCTCCTTGTACAATGAGAGGGGCTAGTCTAGCATACTTCTCGTTTTCAGGCATACTGGTAGACGTCCGATTGAAAATACTAGCTAAGGCTTGACAACATAATTAAACGGAAAATCGGAAGGCACCTCTCCGTAATGCGATCAGAATCAGTCAAGGTATGTCAAGAATGCTCAAACCATCTATGAGTTTTTATTGTTATTCCCTTCGTTTTAATCAGTCTCCGGCACCTCTATCGTGTCTGTAAGATTATAGTGTTCGGTTCTTTTTTCAATATTTTCATGTCTGGCTTGTGGTTTCCAAATCAATCCCTTCTGACAGGATCACTTCCATTATTAATTGACCAGGATGAGTAGGAAAGAAAATCGAAAACATAACTATCAAGGTTATTTAAATCAGGATAAATATAGCGTATAAAATGGTGGTGGGTGAGGGTTCAGATTGCTTCTTTTGCAAACTATGTACTCCCTTAATAAATAAAGTTTTACATTTAGAACTTTTAGATTTCCAATGATTACTTCTCCCTCACAAATTCACACCAGTTGTATGGGTTTCGCATCCGGTAAAGCCACTGATCATGGCGTAGCGCGCACGACCGGCATTCTTGGTTCGGCACACAACTGAGGTGTATGAGGAGTCATTCTACTGTCGGCTTCTCCTGAGCTATAAAAGCAACCACTTAATGTACTTTCATTTGACCAGTGCATTTGAAACAATGACATTCTCATTGCAGTGCCCTTGGAAATCTGCTCCTTTGTAGTCCTAACTCCATCGGCTTATGCACGTTTTTCACTTCGTTTAAAGAAGCTCGCAAGGAGGTAGATGCGTTTTTTGCTTCCAGTATGACTCTTCTCAATCACTCTTCAACTGACTTCTTTACTAATCTCCCGGCGACTATGTCCACTGATTTCTCATCCCTTCCAAGTGGCCATCCGGATTCGTTTATTTCTCGGCTGTCTGAAAGCTGGAAAATTGATAACAGACCAGCGGTTATTTTCCTGTTTACTTTTCTAATCCTGTTTGTTATTCTTCTTGTCTTGGCCCTCATTGCCGTTGTCGGCTGGGTTTACGTACGCCGGCGAAAACGTCGAAGAGGAGGTAGTATCCATGAAAGTCTGAATAGTGAGAATCCCCCAATCTACAAAGAGGAGATGGTTCGTTGTCTGGCATGTCTAAGCCAACTGCAATATTCCATGGAGTACCGCCTTAAGGAGAAAAAACTATTAGTTGGAATTATTGGGTGCACGAATCTCCCAGCCCCGCCCGGTGTACGTGCCCCTAGCCCTTTTGTAAGAATACTGCTTAGGACAGTTACGGTCCAAAACCCCATAAACCAGCATGAAGCTGAGATTTCCAAAGTCGTCAGCACCGCGGTGCTTCTGGGGACGCGAAATCCGCAATTCCGGGAAATGTTTGCCTTCAGTCTTCTGCCAACTGAGATTAGAAGCACGGTGGTTCACCTGCGCGTTTACCATTTTGATAAAACCAACCCAGATTTGATTCTCGGTGGTCTGGAAGTGGATCTCAAAAAGACGCCGGTGGAAAATTATTTTGGAAAATACTACGAAGTCCAGGAGCCATTACTTGAGACGGTCTATGGATTGGAGGAGTATGGTCAGCTGTGTGTTGTCATCATTTACGAAAAGAAGGCGAAAAAACTCAAAGTGCACATCCTAGACGCTAAAGATCTCAGTCAGCCCGCGAAAACTTCTAATATCTATCCGAAGGTACAGGTCTCTGTAACGCTCCTCGTCGGCAGTAGGACGAGTCTGAAAGAGAGAACGGCAGCAAGGAAGAACGTAGCTGACCCATACTTTGGCAGTCTGCTTACTTTTCCCTTGAAGTGCAAGAATGCTGCCCTTTTCACTTTGAAACTGAAGTTACAATACTTTGATGAAAGGGGCTTAATAAAGACGCATGGAATTGTCATAATTGGTCCTAATTCCCCTCAGGCCCCTGGTCGAAGGCACTGGAGAGATGTTGATGCTCGACCAGAAGAAGCTATCGGTATGTGGCATGCTTTCACATGCTATAAACCCACTTAGTTTCCTCTCCGTACAGCACCACCACCATCATCTGGGATCTTACGCGTCCTAAAATTCTTTTCAAAACCTACTATGTTGCCCTTCATCTGTTCAAGTAACCTTCGGAGTGTCTTTTAAGTGAATACACATGTTCATTACGCTGCTAAGTCAGTTCGACTGTCCTAATCCGACGATGTCCACCCACAGAATTGTGGCTCAGGAACGGTCATTTGCGCTTGAATTAGTTTTTAGTGATTGTACGCTTGCACAACATCTATCGCACTCTCTCGCTCTCTTACCTTACCCGCCTGTGCCCGGTGGCAAGACGGGATCAAGAAAATGGGAGACGGGGTCGAGTGCAGATGAATCATCTCCGATGAAGTGGAAGAGTGGAATGTGGCATAAGCCTGCATCTACGCGTGCCCATGTTCAGCATTCGTTATGGCACCTTATCACCTGCCATACCCTGATTTGGCCCCCGTGTTGGTCTAACGTATATACCATGCGGACCGTTTAGGGAGCACACTACTCTGCCACATTACTGCAATAAGACACATAAGCAAAACCTTACAGTTTTTGAATACACATTTCTGCAATTCATATTATTTACACATTTATTGCCGCATCCTGGGGTGGATTATGAATAAAAGGTATAAATCTTAAAGAAGAACGCAATTGATACAGCAATTCATAAATATTTATGCCGGATAATGGAATACCTAAGCTCTAAATTAAAGATTTGACACCATCTGGAAAGATGGCGTGTATAAACTACCCCATAAAGTCGGCTCAGCATCGGTTACTTGTGACTGAATTAGTTTAAAATTATGACAGCACTATAAAACCTCCTACCAAACTCCCTCCTCCTCTAAACATAAAAATTTGATGCCAAGACACTTTCAAGATGACCAGGGGCGGGATTGCGTGCTTTCACTGACAAAAACCAAACAACCCGCCTGCGCGTGTCACGCATAACCTACTTCACCATAAAAAATCAAGCTTGGCATCTATCGCGACTTCGAACACATCATGAAAGATTCAAGCACATCAGATTTATTATAATAAAGAATATGTTAATTTTCCATCAATATAGATTCCTAGGTGTCGACCTTATAATGACTTCCCTCATTCATGCACCATTCGACTGTCCGAGCCTATCAACCCATTGGGCTTGTCTTACCTATCCTTATCTTCAGACCCTCTAACCTTTCACTTTAAACTAAGATTTGGCCCGTAAGTAAATCAGGCGTACAGTCCTCAGTCTTAGCGGGGAGAGAATGGGCGTAAGAACGTAGTTTTGATACAATACACCAAACCAGGCCTTCTTAGACACAAGTGGCAGTTACCTATGTTACCTATAAGCCCCACAAGGGTTTGCATAACCTATCCTTACCAAAAGGAAGTTTGTATCGGTAAGGATAGGCTAGGTAAGCCTCCATGGGGTTAATCTCCATAACTAACTACTGCATGTGTTTCAGAAAGCATGGTTTGCTTTATTATTTCATAGTTATGTTCATAATTCCATTCTTTTCCCGTTAATACTGTGAGGACTGTTTGCATGATTTACTGACATCATAAACCAAACTAGGCCTTCTTAAACGCATACAGTAGTTCCCTATTTATATTAACCCCATGAGGCTTACACAAGATATCCTTACGTACTTTTTCTCTAAGCACGCACTTAAAACTGAGAGTTGGGTCGTAAATAAATCATATGCAATGTCCTTACGGTACTAGCGGGAGAAACGAATGGAAGTATGAACAAAGCTATGAATAGCTATTAATAAACCCAACCCGGTCTTTTAAAATACATGCAGTAGTTAGTTATGCATATTATCCCCATGGGGGCCTACATAGCCCATCTTAACCAATACAAACTTTGTTTCCCTAATCTCGCACTTGGAACCAAGATTTGGCTTGTAAATAAATCATGCACATAGTCCTCGCAGTATTTATAGGAAAAGAATGGAAGTATGAACCCCTTGGAGTAAAATAAACCGCTGATAGAATACAAGTTACCGCGATTTGTGATCTGTGTCCTCGATCCACAAGCTCTACTTAAAAAAAAGTTTGATTGCATCTATGCGCAATGGTTACTAGCTAGTGTACGCCCTTGTTAGTGTTGTAAAAAATGTTAAATGAAAACGTTTCTTTGGCAGTTTGCATGCGGAGCAAATTTACTTGCTCAACCTTTGCACTAAGCTTCGTAGTGAAGTTAAAACTGTTTTGCGGTCAACCTTCATGCATGATTCTAAAATACGAAGAAAAAACTGACTCAGATGCAACTTACCTATAAAACCTAACGTCCTGGCTTGGACACATAATATCGGTACTGAATGATTGGAGCTGACCAGCCAAGGTTGTCAGCTATTCTTAGTAGACAAGGCTGAGTGAAACTTTGCTCCAGTAACAAAGTTAGCAAGTATTTGTGTCGCATTCGGTTTAACTTCAAATCATATTTGGATAGGTGATTGGAGCAGAACAGCAAATCATGCCCAAGACCACAAAGGAACAAGTTAGCTGCCAGCTCTTCAAAAGCATTTGCTTTACTGCATTGACTTACTTAAGTGCGGGCAGAAAAAAATGGGTTTTGAGATGGAGGACACTCGTTCAATCCTACTGAAATACGCACCTACTTGTGAACGTGGGCCTGCCAACGAAGGAAAAATTGCAGTCTGCCTAATCGCGGTAGTTAAACTGAATACTTTTTCTCACTGCTTTTGGCGATAATTTACTATTAACGAAGAACGTTGTACTGCCAGATGCTTGAAGTACCTACACGCACACAATGTGAGATATCTTGCGTGCATAAGGGTCAGTCTCGGACGTTGACAAAGAACATTGTGAGATTACAAGTTTTCTTCATAGCAGAATCGTGGAAAACTGATTTACGCGCATTGTTGAACATGTAGAATCAGGTGTTCATCATACAAAAGTGGAACTTAGTTTTTGGAAGTGTGCACAGTCGCTAGACGGAGTAATTAGATAATTGGTTGCTTAAACAGACCATAACTACAATGAGCATCATTTACAAAACACTAAATATTTAGGTAGAATCCTGAGAACCAAACGCATTCTAACGGACTCAACCCATCAAAACGAATTCCGAACGACTGTTAAAGATGCCTTCTATGGCAACGGTGAGTGATTAAGAGAGCATGACTTTGACCACGCTGGAAAATACAGAAGGCTGAAAACTTGATGATTGTCGTGGACGACGAAGATGTCCACAGGACGGTATGTGTCACATAGACTACAGTCAGTGAGAGACACCACCAAACGTATTTAGAGGACGTGAATAGAAGTAAAGGCCAGGCATCATGATGCTAACTCCCTCAAAAACCTTATGTCAGTCTTAGTTGTTTCTAAAGTATCGGCAGTTAAGAAACGAGATTTAAAGTCTCCTAATGGATCTTTTAATAGAATTTTACTGCACGAATTAATCATTAACTTGCCAGTTTGACTACAAAGGTCAAGTGATAGTTGCACAATTATGAAAGAAAGCACGCATAGAGTCTGAACTGCGTAGTTGCAAAAGGACGTGTCCGTGGCTACAAAATCCTAGACGTTGGGCAAAGAGATAAGTAATAGGGCCACTTAATATCAATGGGAAAATCGAAATCAGTAAAAATTTGACCCCAGGACTGGTGGTGTGACAGTAAGATTTAAAGTTAATAGTAGATGCATGAAGAGAACCTGGAGGATTCATTGACTTATTACTAATTGGAGGTCGCCGAAAGTAGCTGCTTTCAGTGCAACCGTACACAATGAATTTGCAGTAAGTATTCCTATAAACAGTATGAAGAAGCCAATTTGGCATAACATGGGTGACCAAGGTAGCCATTATAAGAAATCGAGAGGCGAGTCCTGCATGGACGAAGTCTTCAACTTACACGGAAACCGCCATAAAAAAATAGTCGGGTGTTAACGGATCTAAAATTGCATTGGATGACCCCAAAACGGTGAGTGCCTGAAGCAATCGGCCGTTGAGAACCACTGGTTACACAGCACTGGGACATTTCAAGGCTGTGGGCGTTCAGAAGTCTGCTGACTTCCTCAAAGTTAGATGCGCTGATTTGTGTTGATTGCGACAGTCTCCTCTAGCAGATTCGAAGTTTAGTAAGAGGTGTTGCATATAGGGATAATTAGCTCAGAGGAGAGCAGGGTTTTGTAAAAGCAAATTCTTTACCATTATAAAATTCCGCTTTTCGTGTTTGCCACGCGCTAAAGTCGTCTACGAAACAGTTTTCGATGTAGTTCCCAGTAAATAATTGCTGAGAGTACTTGAGGTTGAGAATGTGGTGAGGTTGATGAGGGGACAGTTAATTGTGGGCTGTAGTAAAAGCTCAGCTCCCCCACCACATTCTCAACCTCAAGTACTCTCAGCCATTTTTTACTGGGAACTACATAGTAAACTGTTTCTTAGACGCCTTCAGCGGGTGGCAAACACGAAAAGCGGAATTTTATAATGGTAAATAATTTGCTTTTACAAAACACTGCTCTCCTCTGAGCAAATCACCGCTATATGCAACAACTCTTACTAAACTTCGAATCTGCTAGAGAAGACTGCAGTTCACATCCTCTGGCACTGCCAACATACTGTCGCAATCAACACAAATCAGCGCATCTAACTTTGAGGAAGTCAGCAGACTTCTGAACGCCCACAGCCTTGAAATGTCCCAGTGCTGTGTAACCCATGGTTCTCCTCGGCCGAGTGCTTCAGTCACTCACCGTTTTGGGGTCATCCAATACAATTTAAGATCCGTAAACACCCGACTGTTATTTATGGCGTCCTTACACATTCATGCCAGTCTCTGTGTGAGTTTAAGATTTTGTCCATGCAGGGCTCGCCTCTCGATTTCCTTTAATGGCTACCTTGGTTGCCCATGTTATGCCAAATTGGTTTCATTATACTTTTTATAGGAGAACGTACCGCAAATTTTATTGTGTACGGTGGCGCTGAAAGCAGCTTATTTCGGCCACCTCCAATTGGTAAAAACTCCTTGAATCATCCAAGTACTCTCCATGCATCTACTATTAACTTTAAATCTTACTGTCACACCACCAGTCCTAGTGTCGAATTTTTACTGATTTTGATTTTTCCAGTGATATTAAGTTGTCCTATTACTTATCTCTTTGACCAACGTCTAGGATTTTGTAGCCACGGACACTTCTTTTTGCAACTACGCAGTTCAGACCCTATCCGTGTTTTCTTTTCGGAATTTTGCGACTATCATTGGACCTTTGTAGTTAAACTGGCAAGTTTGTGATTACTTCATGTGGTAGAGTTCTATTAAAGAACCATTTGGTGTCTGTAAATTTCGTCAGTGCTTTGCCAGATGCCTATGTGATAGTCTTTCCGCAAACGGTGCCATCATATTAGTCTATCGACCACCTCCCTAGAGACTGTGCACACGCCCCTCAACTAAGTTCCACTTTTGCATGATTTACCCCCGATTCTACGCGTCCAACAATGCCCCTAAATCATTGTTTGATGTTTCCGGCCTCCCCTAATTAGGACACCGTGTATATTCTTTCTGCTTGCACCAATGAACGCCAGAAGTGCCAGCCATTCACCAGGCTCTTTTCCGCCTTCGAACTGGCCTACGGACTTTTATCGGGGTTTAATCCCACACAGCGACCAACTGATGTTATTCTTAGCTACACGTTTTTTGCGGCAGCATGCACGAGTTTTATTCCAGCCTCCATGCGTGGGCGCACTGCACCGTGGCATAAATCTCCTTACAGGCACAACTGTCCCTGCACATATCCTTAACTTATGAGCCACTGCTCAATGACTAGGGAGACTCTACTGGCCATTTCTGGCCTTTTAGCCGTCATCAGTCAGCCCCACCCAACCCCAGTTGTTTTGGCGTGTGAGGCTCTTCCCAACGACTGGTTGGTTAGAATTCGAACGCTCTACCCACTGCGTCACGTGTATATTGTCTTGTCGCTTTCTATCCGGAATGTGAGCACTAGTAGAGGGGAGTTCACTGACCGGTTACTGGCTTCACCCCTACATAAGGCATTTGTAACGCCTGCCTGTCTGCATCAAACGTGGCTTTGTTTAACTAAAGGCAAGCAAGTCATGCCAAACCTACCATTGACGATATTATGCAACAAGAACGGGTGACACACACCAAATTAGGTCGCGCACCTCCATTTGGATCAGGTGCCAGCGTGCATGGTAATATATGAGGTTCTTGACTCATCCACACCAGGCAACAGCGAACCAGGCATCAGAACTGATGGATTGCACCTTGACGAGTGAGCTGCTCACAGGAAACCCTATTCAGGCGAAAGCTGCGTCATGCCCGACGAAAGCTTTCTCCTATTTTAGTTCTTACCTCGGGATTGCCCCTTTGCACCTGAAATATCCTCTCAAATGGGGTCTTCGAGGAAAGCGCTCAATGCAAACTTGGGACGAATAAGACAGCTCTACCTGACAGTGGCGAATGGAATACAAGCTGCAGGGCTGGTTGAAATAAAAACATGTGGTACATTTTAACACCCCATTTTTCAATTGTCTTTCCTCTGATGAGTAACCCGACTTTCTAACTATTCGTTTACAAAAATGGACGTGAAGTACCGGGTTTACAGTTTCAGTACACATATTGACACAATCTGATGCACCGCTTGGAGAAAACGCAGCTTAAACTTCCCCGACGGCTGCCGAATGCCACTACGAGTCATGGTTCGTTTGAGTGAAAGAGCAGCCAGAGTTAACCTGAACTGGTAAGGGAATTTCCGGTCACCTTCGCTGGAGGGCTTTGAAAGTGGTAAGGGGCGGAGAATTACCGGGAATGGGGAAACGAACAACACCGGGTACCCTCAACTGTTTTAGCCTCTCTGTTGAGGCTGTTAGTAAGATGTGTCCGTTAGGCAGAGCCTAGCTTCAAGGAGCCACAGGAGATAGTTGGGTGCCAGTTAAGGGCCACCAGGAGAAATCACATGGCAAGTGGTGTGACCTTATGCTACCAACACGCTGGGTCTCCTAACCAGAAACCCCTTCACCCCACAGGTTCAAGACACACATTGACACAGCTTGAAGCACTGCGTGCGGAAAACGTAACCCAGCTTCCTGTGTGTAAGTGTGCAATGTGCTGACTTAAAAAGCCAGACCCTGTGACTCACCGATTTTATGAAGTTCAACCTTCAAGAAAGTACAACTGAGCTGCTAGACTAGAAGTCCTCTTTTGTACAATAAAACAGATCAGAGTAAAACAAAATACATATCAATCAATCCATCTGGGTATTTTATTTAAAGCTCCCTAAATGGGCCGTCTGGTAGATGCGCTGGACCAACATGGGTGCTAGATCAATATGTGGGAGACGTTATTAGGGTTGATATTCCATAATGAATCCCGAAGATAGGGAACGTGGTGGCAAGCGTAGGTGCAGACTCGTGCGGCACCGGCCAGTTTCTGCTATTCGTGGCACTACCACTCCGTGGAATCTGATTAAGACGTGGCGGCAGGGCCAAGGGCATCTCCGACCACGCAAGCCACTTACGTCCGAACCCGCCTCCGGTCTTCTTGGCTCTATCTTGATAGCAGTCACAAATGGGTGATGGAAGAGAGAGTGCGGTAGCTGCAGCAAATGTCTACTTTCCTTCAAAACTAATCCATGCGCGAGTTACCGTCCCTGCACCACCATGCCGTGGAGCATACTGTGGATGTCGTCGGACTACGATGGTCAAATTGCCATATTTGGAGAAACAGACAAAAACATTTAAAAACCCCATTAATTGGTAAAGTTTTTCATATTTTAGCAAGGCTGCATATATTTATGGATATTTATTTAGTATATAAAAGGTTTAAAACTAAAAATTAAACAGGCGGGTACTTTGATGACTAAGCTATGACTGTATGTTAAACTTGGAAGAAGGTCGTGACAGTTACAGCTGGTATATGAGTAGAACAATCTGACCGTTTTTCAACTCAAAATGGCTGGCTTTGCTCATTTTGGATATTGCAAATTCTTTGCCGTAAATGTTGAAATGTGGGTCACTGTCTGAAGCTGAAAAAATTTTTCTCAAAAGGTTTATTCACCTGGACCAGGAGGAGTGGAATGATCATTTGGCTTGTAAATGACATAACATTTCAAAGCTTAAAAGGGTTCCTGCTGTCTCCAGTTAACACTATAGCAATGCAGTACCTCGTGGTTACTGATTGTTCACCACTACAGTAGATGTTCTCGTTCATGAAATGTTAACCGAAATTCCGAAACGCGTTTTCGATAAGAAAAGATTACTTAATTAGGGCCTTACTATTAATGAGCTCCAAATATTTCAGTTGTGTATACGAAATTATTTTTTCTTGTCCTCATTTGATCGTAAATTATGTCTTCTCCTTCCAATTTCATACTTGAAGAAATGATATCTGGTCTTAAAAACTTCCTAAATTCCCGCATAATTTTGAATCCGATTGGGTTTCTAAACTACAAACTGTATATTATCGGTATAAGAAAATTCTTATATTTATATAAGATATTTAGAAGAGTGAATAAATTCACATTTCATTTTT
This sequence comes from Schistocephalus solidus, assembly GCA_017591395.1. NCBI lineage: Eukaryota > Metazoa > Platyhelminthes > Cestoda > Diphyllobothriidea > Diphyllobothriidae > Schistocephalus > Schistocephalus solidus. Next base: position 101,640 of record WEDG01010940.1, read on the forward strand.
CAAAAATAATGGCGCCTATTGTATACTTTGAAAGCATTATTATTAAGTAAATAGGTAGGATGATTAATGAATGGACATTTCACGGTCTTAAAAAATCTCATAATTAAAAACGTAAAACAGAAAAATACCTTCCATTTTAATATGCTTTTAGAAAATGACGTATTTTTACAAGCCCAGTACAAGAATTGATATTTTGCGTATGCTTACCAAAATAAAATATGATTTGGATTTTAAAAGGTAGTGAAAATCAATGAGGAAAAGACACAATAATTAAGTAGTAATTTTAACAGAGTGGAATTTTTGAAGGAGCCCGCAAACGCTGCTACTTTGATTTATCTGAAATATACTGGAGTTATGCTGTAAGATAGTAAATATTACAACACTAATAAAGTAATATTTTAAATCGAAAATCAAATTCGGAATTTCGATTGGCATTTCATAAGACAGTAAATCCACTTCGCGTGGACACCACCAAAAGTTTCTTCATTTTAACACCAGAGTAAAGGAGAAGAGGTAGGTATAAGTCTCTGGTATAACTAAAACGGGCAGAAGAATGCTATTCTTACGAGCCCCTTCCACTTGCCCAATTGATCCCACAGGAGAAGAATGTACCGATTTATCCCAATTCCAGGAAAATCTGCTTTGCCCTGACATTGAGGATTAGCATTCCATGCAGCGGTTACGTGACAACTGGCTATATGAATCACCCGTTGATCTAATAACGACAATGGCGACCACTGAAACTCTTGGACAGACAGATTAGTGTATCAGAATTGGTGGATCCCATACTTTGCAGTAAACTGGGCGGGTAATTTAATCCAAGTCTGACTGAACTCTCATAGCTCTAGCGTCCAAAACGTTGACTGTACTAAAGTCTGCCTCTTTCTGTCATTGATTCGAATCCCACCCCTAGGCTGCCGAGTTTTTACAAATGGGTCAAATGGGTTTCAGGGTTCGTAACGATCACCTCTAAACCGGGAACCATCCAAGCTGCTGGCGAACCTGAAATACAAATAGGAGACAAATGATCGTCACTGAGCGATATGCAAAGCACCACACTACAGGTTTCTACCGTCTATACATTGAGCTAACTCCACTGCAAAACACAGATGAGCCCATAACAGCACTTGGTATATCACTGGTAGATGCCGGCTATTAAACCAGAAATTTCCATACCGATCTTTTGCCCTTTGTTGGTGCCGTTATTACTAGCCATCACAACAGACAGAAAGCCAATTATATGCTCCACTGGTAGAATGCTATGATTTTTCCTCAGATTAAAATGTTGCTTCTTCCCAACGTCTGTTTGGACATTACTGACCGCCTGACAAAGGAAGCTCGGTCGAAATGTTAGATTTAGTTCTACTTATCTGTATTTTCATATACAAGCTTCCTTATATTTTCATAACAGTGTCTTTTGGTGCATACTTTACTTGCAATGTTGGCAGTCCCACCTCATCTACGTTTACTTTTCATCGGAATGGTGACCTTATAGCGATATAATTTGAAAGTTATGATTTACTTTAACACAAATTGATAAGCGTTTCAAGGAAACATTTTAGACGTGGGTTTGAATCCTGAAAATACGAAAAATGTTAGAATATCATAGTGATAGCACAGGTTCCAGTTCAAACCTTTTAATTAGCACCTATGCTGTCAGTGGGGTAAAAATTAAGTCTGCCTGTTGGTGGCTCGTGAATATTACGTGGTTCTTCCGCAGTAGCTTTTAGATTTCAGCTCAAATATCCATGACAATTTTGAACTGAGCCTCACAAGGTTTGTATCTAGGATGTACTCCAAGTTTGCGCAGTTCCATTTTTTTAACAGCATAGTTTGCTTTAACACAATCAAGTGTTTTGTTCACTTCCTCTCAACTCACCTCTGTTAACTCTGACTAGAAAAGACCGTTTTATCTGCATATGCATGAGCATGCTTGACTCCATTGTACTTTAAGGCTAGTTTTCCACTTTTCAGTGCTAAGTCACCAATACAGATACTGCACACACTTCTCCAGGATCTTTAGACAGCAAGGTTTTGTGCTCTCTCTCTCTCTCTCTCTCGCTGGCAGGCACCATCCTGTGTTCCAACCAATAGCCAACCGAGCAGAAACCGATGATCGCAACATCGGACCAATCAGCTTCCGACAACTCAACAAGTAGCGCATGTTGCACCACACGTGTGTGCGTGCTCAACCGCAGACTTGCTCAGTCTGAGTCACAGTCTCAGATCAGTGGCGTTACCTACGCCAAATGCACACGAGGAGACCGATAAGGGTCTATTTCAGTGAACAACAGCCCGGGCATCAGCAGTGCCAGTACCACTGATATCCATTAAAGAAGACCAGGAAATCGATCCGAAAAAAGGGAGGAGTTAACAGTCGGAGTACTCCATGTCACCAAAGAGGGCATTTCAAAGCACAACAGACTATGCAACACTGTCCACAGAGTTTTTCAATGTCACGACCACTACATTGTCGCCGCTGCTGCAGAACGGCTTCCTCTCATGGGCCAGTCGTCAACTGAACATCACCAATGTTGCGTTGTTAATATTTGTCATCATCCTCATATTCATATCCATTCTGCTTGGACTAATTGTGATCATTTTTTGTTGTCGTCTATGCTGCCGAAAGGCACACAAACGGGGACCGCAATACCAAAAGATGCCTAGTGTGTACAAGGATCAAATACCGGGGGCAACGGACGACGCCGCCGGAGAAACGCTAGGAGCACTGGAGTACTCCTTGGAATATAACATGAAAACGAAGACACTGAAGGTCGGAGTTATACAAGCCACGGATCTTGTAACTCCGCCTGGCTCGGGGACAGTTGATCCCTTTGTAAAGGTCAGTCTCAAGGGGATGCCTTCTTTGGAGAAGTCGAAAGCCAAGGTCAGGATGCCCAGAAAAGTTTATACAACCGACATTAAACGGGACACGGCGTGCCCTGTTTTCAATTCCTCCTTCGTTTTCAATGTGCCCTATGAGGACCTCAAGACCGCTGTATTAAATTTCATCGTCTACGACGCCGATGAACCTAATCAACCCTTATTAGTTGGAGGATTAAATGTTCAACTTAGCTCTCTATCGATGGAAAATTATGTTGGGAAGTCCTACGAGATGACAGGCTATCTTACAAAGATGACAGGCATTACGGATGATACAGGTCAAATTTGTGTTGTGCTCACACAGGATCCTGTCCAAAATGAACTCAGTGTCAATGTTCTGGAGGCCAAACAGTTGGACCTTCCAGATTTCTACAGAAGAATCCACCTGAAACGCTGGTTTCAGTTACTCTCCACATTGGTAAAAAGAAGTTGGCCAATAAGAAGACTCAAGTCAGACGTGGAACTCGGGATCCCTACTTCGGGGAGACCTTGAAGTTCCATGTGGAGAGGCATAAGTTGATTGTGGCATCGCTTACACTGAAGGTAAAGTACAAGGGTCAGGGTTTGGCTTACAAGAACGCCGGTAAGGTTGTGCTAGGTGCTGATGCTTCGGACAGCTCCGGCCGAAAACAATGGGAAGAAATGTTAGCCCAACCAAGACGTCCCGTAGGCATGTGGCAACCATTGTTCACCCCGGAAGGGTAGCTTTATCAGTTGAAGTTTCCTTACGACATTTCATAACCTTATGCTTAATGGTATACGCCTTTTATCACTGAAAGACCAAAGCTTTTTTATCTTTATCGAATGGATTCACATGTGTCTAAAATTGCCCTCAAATAATATCTTATGACACTTGTTCCGTTGATCTTGGGTTTTGTAATAAAAATACTGATTTGTTCCACCTGGGATTATTTGTTTTCGTTGTCGCCGTCCTTGTAGTAGCCTTTTCGTTAAATAAAGAAATGACTGGAAAATGTAATAAGAGCTTGTGTTTGCGATTGCAAGGCGAAATTAACCACACCGGCAGTTTGAATCTTTGCCATGCGTAAGCGGAGTGAATGCAGATTAACCTGGTTGCCACGGCCATCGGCTGACAGAGTGGCACCGGAGATGGGGGGCTCTGTATCTCCAGCGCTAAAGCAGTTCGTGATATGACTGTTGGCCTCATTACCAACGTCCCCGTCAATGCCATGCGACCCTCTTTCTCCAAACCATCTCAAAGCCACAGTACCGGGGCTGATAATTTTACCCAGGCAAAACCGCAGCAAAGTGTATGTTCGTTATGCTCGTTAATTGAATGAACTCGGGGCGGGTGCCGGTGATCAGCATACATGGTGACTGGGAGCCGAATTAATTGTCACAACGGTGCTTAAATGATGGCGATTACTGGCTCGGGTAAAGACTGACAAGCAATCATCACATTATCTACGACCATGAACGATGAACACGAGTCCCGCTAATTATTACAGACATGTGGTTGTATGGCCAGTAACTCCTATAAATATTTCGCATCGAGTATCTCTATGACCCGTTTCTGTTACGTTCTCCGATGATCGGTTTGAGTGAGAATACGAAACGTAAGGCCATTGATCTTCTTGTTTTAGCGACAGCATCTTCTTTTTCTGCACTGTTTTGATGAACTTGCCTGTTCGCTTTCATCGGTCTATGATACTCTGACTTCATGATTTGATTAGGCAAGCACGGAGAGATAACATCATCATCATCTTATGACTAGTGTTAGACCATCTTTCTCAAAGGAGGTCTCTGTCATCGTCATTTACAGGCAACTCCAAATTTCCATTAGCTGGGAGTAAGACAATCAGGTCTTGTTCCAAACAGGATGAGTATGCCCTAAAAAATTAACCAAATTGCTTTATATGCTTAAAATTCGTAGCCATCCACTGTGTTGTGAGATTCACTGTAACCTTCCGTTTGACGGAAAGTGCGTGCCTTGTTTAAATAATGAAACTAAACTGTGGGTTTACAAAAGTCGTTATAATAAGAGCCTGCTGCCGCTTCACAATTGCTCGCGCATGTACCACCACAAAAATCAAGCACACACTCAGTATTCAATCCAACGTTCGAAAAGGTGGCTTATCCTGTTTAAAAACTTTAGTTGTCTGTTTCCTGAAAGAATCCATATGACAAATATTAGGGGCAAAGGCCATATTCTGTTTTATCCTATCAAACTCTTCCAAATAACAGGTTTTTTTCGAATTCGCTTAACTCAACCGCAGTGATCTCATCACGGTTGCAGCTTCAAATTGAAACTCTGGACACAGCTTTGGGAGCAACGTTCATTTTAATCGACTGGGTTCAGGTGTTTACATTAAAACAAAGTGCACAACGTTGTTTTGCAGGGCATACTTCGTAGGACGAAGGGAAAATGCCGTGCGATTCCTAATTATCCGTCTCTTAAAACTCAAATACGACAGCATAATTAATTCAGTTACATTAAATCACAAAAAACATTAAAACTACAAGAACCAGTGAAAGGCAACATCTTTTCATTCATTTCAGCGAAATACCACTGTCTGTTCATTGTCTCGCATCTGATACTGAAGGTTGCACCAAGCTCGGGATAAATAACGTCGGAAACTATTTGTTCCATTGGTTGACAAGGTACACAGTAACTCTGCAATTTGTTCTTCTCAGCATAATAAAAGCAATTGTGGCTTCTTAGGAAACCCTATAAATATAAAGAAGCTTCGTCTGAGAAACTAATCTTTCACCGCCTATTTAGGAACAGAATTCAATTCATCTATTTGAATTTTCTTCTCTCAATGCTCGATTCAAACGATACTTGAAAGGTTTAAACTTTTCTTTGCAGATCTATCTGTAAAGAGGACTTTGTGAAGTCATACCTGCTCGTATAGATTCTTGTTACTTTGGGTTATCATTCTCTTTTACGAATTTCAACATCTTTTCTATCATGATCTCATCAGTCTGTCTTCTTGATCGCGGCTTAATGAAAAAAATTTCATGAATGGATGTGAATGGATGTAAAGGTCTTTAGTTTCTTTAATTTCTGTTTCCGGTTTTGCACTGTTGTTCTAACTGGTGGTGCACGATTAAGAGTTTGCTGAAAATTTTGGCAGCTTTTGGAACAACCCTGATGTATTAACGCATGGTTAACTATCCACAGTCTCTCAGCAATCGGTAGTTCGCTATCATTTGCTGCTCCCGTCATATCATCTTTAAAAAAATCTTATTTATTTACACGTACAAAGTACAATTAAGACCACTTATTAAAAATAAAGAGCATTTTTCGGTCAATCGAATCCATTTTATTTAATGAGTATGCATATAAACGAGTGAAATCAACCTGCCCAACATACAGAGACGGTGACTTATGAATCGCGCGGTGGTTTTAATTCAAAATTTCCGAAGAATTAGCATGTAGAAGGATAGTTCTGAGCTTCAGTGACATTAACCCTATAAGTTGCAAACCCAGCCGCATAGGAATACCGCCTAGCTACGTACGAATGTACTACGGTGCTGCAGAATTAACATATCCTTGATAATTATTCAGAGTGGATGGTTGCTCGCACAACGTTGGCAAACGCTGCATGCACAGGTGACCCAGGACACAAAATCACGCCAGTCATACCTGTTGACGTCTCGGAAACCGTCCGCCGTTTCTTATTCCCCCTGGAGTTTCACCCAAGACCAGATGCAACCATTAGACGCTTAGTACTGAGACTGAGAGACACGTTACGAGGACATTAATGGCTTGTAATGACGAATCTGAAGTGGTACAGTTGTGTTGCATTTACTGTTGACACGGAGGGCCGAGCATGTAACAGCAGCAGCCTGAGAGGAGGAATGGCCCCAAACTTCAAGTTACAGCGAAACCCACGAAACTCGGTCGCACTTCCAAGTTTACGGGACCCGGTCACTCCTGTGACTTGGCAACCACCCGAGGCTTTGATCATGTTTCTCCGTGCGGCAGTCTACCAACAAGCGCAATGGCTGCTCCCTTCATCTGGCTTGAGTGATTAGCTCTGCAGTGAGCACACGATCAAATACTGCTTCTAGTGACATAAAGGGTAAGCTAAACAGCCAGATCAGTAATTGACACTGGTGACGATAGTGCCACAAGCAACTCGAATTTCGTGGATAAAATCACCATCACATCACAAACTACCATCAAATGGATTAAGCTTAAAGCTGGTTTGGGTGGTTAAATGCATGGATTCAAGATATAAGCACAATCTATATTAACAATGACCCTAGATAAATGAAGGTGTTTTTGGACCACCTCTGTTAGCTAGATATAGAATGAGTCCAATACTTCCGTACCATTGTCAATTTGTATCGTTCATGGAGGCCTGAACACTGTCTTCGAGGCTGGCCAAATTAGATTTTTTTATAGCCACAGGAAGTGACAGAATGGGTTGGCATGGAAGATCTGTGTTGGCTTGGGGGCCAATCTCTTGCTGACATCCATAATTGCGATATCCGGCGTCCTTAGTCAGGCCCTGTTGCCTCAGAGTCATCCACTTTTGAACTGAGCGGTTCCAGATTTGCTGACATGCAGCCACTTGACCAATATCCTCTCGGGCGCATACGTGTCTCCAGATGGTCGTGGCTACCGCTCCTTGGATGCAATTGAGGTTGTTAGACACACCATCCCTCGGGTATTGTGCTACTAACCAATCAACGATCCAAAGGATGCCCTGCCATTGCACGCCACCCCAAATTGCGTTTATGAATTCACGTGCACTTGTGGATGCAAGTACATTGGGCGAACGCAAAGACAATTGGCAACCAGGGTCGCTGAACATTTACCTAATTGGTTATTTAAACAAGAAAATAAAGTACCAAGTTCTTCGATTACTAAACATCTACTAAACAGTGGTCACTATGTAGACCTGAAAACAGCTTTCCGAGGACTTGTTCGGGCACGAACAACTCGGACTTCACGCTACTTGGAAGCAGCGTATATACGTTGGGAGAAACCCTATCTTTGCCAGCAACTAGACCACGTGATCAATCTACAATTGCCCTGGTGATTTTCACCCTAGATGATTCATGGTTTTAGTTGTCTAAGCTTCTCCCCACATTTTCTTTCCTGAAGTTCTTTACGTTGTCCTCTGGCCCTTGCTGTTATGTATGGATTTACTGTTTATTCAAACTGCTGTCTATTTTCATTCGTTATTTGTGTTATGCAAAGACGGGTTGCAGTTGATAAGCCGTCACGAAATTTCTTGGTACCAATAAATCCTGCTGTATACGCCTGCTTTAAATTCATACCAGGGAGAAAATGCTACAAATTAAAAAAAACGTTAATTAGCTCGATAAACCTCTTAAAGCACCTGCCAACCCTTTTCTCACTCTCGCTTTCTCAAGCAACCTCGGGGAACTGAAAAACGCACCAGCTGCAGAATGCTGTAACCCCCTCAAAAAAAAACATTAAAGCAGATTCCCCTGCTGCCCTACTCTCTGTTTGGCAGCCTCTCTGGGCGCAGCCAACACAAATTCTGCCATCGTCAGTGGTCACTGCTACCTGGGACAGCAATTCAGCATTTTGCGCCCAATAAACCCCTAATTCTGGTACCTTCAGCCTTTTTAATCTTGAGCCTGGTGATTTTAGCGAGCTGAGTACACTCACTGGTTGGACCCTACAAGAGTTTCTTTGCTCTATCAAACACAAATGGACGCACTCAATATTAACCTTGGCTTCGCCAGTTGCTGTGACTGCCAGGAACAGCAACTCGGGGTTCCGTGTGCAATAGGTTCCCAGCCTTCTTCCTTTGCCGGGATTTTGCCAGATCATGGTAGTGTTCTGAGTATACTCACCCTTCTTAAATGCCACAAGACGGTTTATTGTGTTGTCCTATGTGTTTCGGGCCTCGGTTCTTCGCCTTCGGCTCGTAAGTTTACTTGTCTACTCCCGGATCATACTAATAACACGCTCTTGGTTACTATCCGGTGAAATAAACGCGCGAACTTGGGATAAATCGTTTGGAGAAAGGCTCTTTAGACGCCGTCCAAAGGTTTCTATGACTGTTTGACCTCACAGGTACTATCCAAAACTCCAAACACTTCTATGTCCCCAATTTTGCGCCAATGCATGACGCAGATGCGAGGGGTTCAGCTCATCAGTGGGTCCCGCAGCGTTCCCCACAGCGTTCAGTACCCATTCTGCCTTTGTTTCGGAGTAAATCTTCCTGAGCAAAAATTTTCAACTTTCACAATAAGCCTGAAGAGGTTTGTTTCTGCAAAACTGCCTTCAAATTTGCGCATTTCTTTCCTCGAAAAGTAAACAACACAGATTGGAAACTGGAGTCCAGAAAAAATACGCGGGACGCTGGGAGTCCACTGATGAGTCGAACCGGTCGCAGCTGCATAAGAACGACGCACTACGCATGTCCGGGCTTTTAATCATTACCTCTACTGTCAGTATGATTAATAAATGTATATATTTGATACGTTTGCTGAAGCGTGTTCATGACCTCGTATGAAATACCCCTACTGCACTGCACCATCTGTTCGTGTATGCATGTTTCCAGGGACTTGTCATCAGTGGTCCAATAATAGGCAGTGCAAGTAGGACAGATGTTGCAGTAGTGGACCGCTAGCACACCTTCAGGCAACCGTCCTTAATTCAACTGCGTGCGTTTGTGGCCGACTGTGGTTAAGATTAGTGTCCTGGTTTAAAAATGGGTTTCAAATACAATGCGCATCTTCTATAAGCCGTCAGATCACATCAGCCACAGCGTTTTTGTTACCGGAACTGCGGGCGATCCATTGCAGCAGAAGCATTGTAATGATTACATGCGTTATGCTTTCTTTGCGCAGATCCCACTACAGTGTGTATCGAAATTTTTGGGGTTTGTGTTAACTGGAGTATTAGGGTATAGCATAGGATTTAAGTTTCAGTTACTTTAGTAGTAATTTTAGGAGACGGAAATATTTAACCTTCCTGGAATTATGCGCAGGGCCACCTGTATTACTTAGGCCAGCGTTTCTATTCAACTGCTCTTTCCATGGAGTCATACAAGTACTCTTTACCGAGTTTTCGTCGTCTGCCTCAATAGCAAAAAAATTAATGAAGAGGAATCTGTCAATTTCTCTCCTGTATTTCGTGAGTAAGATTAGTGGAATGTCGGGTTTTTGTTCCAACGATTTTGCGCACAGGCTCCAGCAGTGTTGGCAAATATATAATTACATACTTTACCATACTACCAGACACGCATGTTTCACCGATCTTGAGCGCTGCATGACGCAGCTGCGAGGCGTTCGACTCAGCGGTGGCCCAGTGCGGGTGTTCGCGTTCCCAGGCCCTTGACATCCATGGTACAAGAATTGGCAGTGCAAGTATGACAGACGCCGTGGGAAATGACTGCTATTCCACCTACAGGCAACAACCCCTATTTGAACTGCGAGAGTTTTGTGGCTGGCTGGCATTAGGGTTAATGTCCTATTGTATGGCCTTTGCATGCTGCCTTCGGTGGTTTCCAGTCAAATTAGAATCTTGCTCAAGCTGTCATCTCTCACCTTTGTGCGTCCTTATTAGCATTTGTGTGTGTGTGCAATTTTGCGGCATCCATTTTGAGCGGAAGAGCTGTAGTGAGTGAAGGCGTTGCTGCAGCCTTTCATACACTACACCGCGATGTGTTTCCTTTAGCGACACGCATAGTAAAACCAGATCACTGACTTCACTCACTAACGTGGCTGTTAGCACGACATTGCGCTTGAGGGTCGCACATTGGTGCAAGTGAAATCGCAATGTCATTTTCTTTCACCTCAGTCTTCATCATCAAAAAGCCAGAATTATTGATTGGCTGCGCTGAGGACACCTTCTCACCAAATGCCAGAGAATAACAGTTCAGAGAGGAACTAAAACCGGATCTTCCACTGGTCAAGCCGATGGAACACAGGAGTGAAATGTACCGATTCTTTTTAATCAAGTTCTTGCTAACAGTGTGAAAGAGTAAAAACCTCCTAGGATATGGCCTCAAAGATAGCAACAGTCGATGTAAAAATCGGCCATGATTATTGAAATCACCCCTACGCATGCTAAGGCATTTATAGAGTAAAACGTTCAACCGGAATGACACAGACCGCCGTGCAGGTTTGCGAATCGAAAACAGCATGCCGGTAATCATTACAATGCTTCTGCTCAACTGGGTGGTCCGCATAGAAAACACTGTGACCGAATATAAAATTGGCTTTGGTGGCTTACGCAAGACTAGCAGTGTACTGCACACCACTGAAGGCTGCATGCTAAGACAGTATAGAGGTAATCTGGGACACTGACCCCAACAAACATCCGTCACAAATTCATACAGTTCAACTATCGACTGCAGTCTACAAACGTGCTAGCGTTCATCTACCACGACGTCTGTCATACAGTCGGTGCCCGATCTCCTGAACTCTGAACCAAAATACCAAAATGCACTTTTAATTAGGAAGGATTACTTAAATTGTACTTGTAGTACTTAGTATTTTGGAGCATAGCCTCATGACACTTCAGGCGCATCGGGATGCTGACTTGAGAATGCCCGTTTTTCGGCCTTCTGAATTGACCCCATTCTATTTTCTAAAAATTACTACTTAGGTAATGTGCATTTTTCTTCTAGATTTTTGATGCCCCTAGGAATTCGAATGAATGTTTAGAAAACGTTCGCAGAAATATCTTTTTTTGTACTCATTTGATAAAAAAAATCACATCTTCCGCAAATTTTCTTATCAAAGTGTGGGCATATTTAGGTTTCTAGAAATTTTTCCATTTACCGAATAATAGTTGGTCCTACGTGCCATTGCATTCAAGTTTAGCATTTTTAATCTGCAGACTGTATACCTTCTGCGCAACGAATATAATACATTCTTATATATAATTATGAAGAAAACATGTGATGTTCATACAATTTTGCAATGGGTGTGTACCATATCGTATGCTTCATGATGAGCGTTAATAAACGAACTGATAGGATGGAATGTGAACAAGTAGAAACCTTTTAAAAACCAGAATACAGCCTTTCTTCCAACAAAAAGATCGAGAAAAACTTGTTTGGCTATCAAACGAGGGTAAAAATAAATAGTTTTGGTGACGTTTTCCATACGCTGTATGGTAATTTGTAAAGACATCAAAAATCAATAGAAAAAGGCCTATTAATTCAGTGGCCATTTTTATGGTCTGCTGCAATTTCCGGCGGCCAAAGAGACGAGCATTCAAACGCCGGCATCCTGGTTTATCCAAAATATCATAAGATTTTGTGCCGCTATTATCAACATTCAATGAGGCCATTTAAGAAACCAAACGGTAAGGGGCTGCCCAATACCCGACGCGCAGACCTGCTTTCTTGGCCACTTTTCGCTTTCAATGTCACCCTTCGGTCCTCTACTTGATGTTAAGAAGAAAACTTTTGTTATTTGTTTCTTGAATTCGAATAAACCACGTTTTTGGATTAACTAGTTTGCAGAAGGAACCTCCTGAGTATCTAGTTAGTCAAGATATCCACCTTTGTCCCTACCTCTGTCCCCATCCCGCATCGATGACCATTAAGTTTACCTTCTGCAGTCACATTTACTTGCCACCCCCCTTCGCCTCCGTCACAAGGAGCCCTAACTGCCCCCCCCCCCTAACCGGTCCCAATCCAATTATTATCTGCTCATTCCTCACACCCCAGTTGGTTGTCTGTCCTGTAGCACAAACTGGTCATCTGACCATTTCATTTCTCCTCTGTTCATTTCGTCTGACGACGGGTTGGTGTGACCAACTTGAAAATTCACGAGTAAACTCGATTTTTTCCGACGAACCTTCTTTTTTCATATCTAACTTTATTCAAAGTCCTTAAAATGCAGTTTAGAGTCTCAAAAGTAAACACTGCCACTCATGTGAACTCTAGGAAGCTAGTTTATCAGGTAAATCAAAATGCCACATATCACATTTAGCCGCTATCTTTCCCAAATCCTGCCTTATCCTTTCAATGTCGAATTACAGTGTGATCCAAAAATAATGAAACTTTGACCGCAAGTTTTCAAGTGACAAGGTATACTGTTTAGAAATTTAGCTCCAAAAACCTTCCTGTACGACAGTACACTAGCGCTGAAATTGCTATCACCCAGGCTAGGTGATAAAACTGAACTTGAAAGCAATTCTTAAATGATTTGCGTCAATTTATGAAATTATATAGGGATGAAGATGAACAGAAAACGCCCTTCTATGGTGAATTCCAGAGAAAATGGGGTTTGGTTTATGATGAGGGTTAGAGCTAACGTCAGTGTTAGGACATGGGGATATTTAATCTTCCTGAAATTATGTGCAATACACCTTTTTATTAAGATGGAGCATTCTTAGTCACGTGTCCTGCTTAGGAAGACATATCAGCTATCTTTACCCACATATGTTTAATCAACCTATCTGGAATGAATCACAAAACGTTCATTACTTCTTCATGTTTTCATTTTTGCTTGCATTCTTTAAATTTCATGCTTACAGGCGCACATACGTTAGGTTTCCTAAAGGCTGATCATTAGGTGAATTTTTTAGAAGCTCTCAAATCCATGCAGGCTGCCTACTATTCTCGGGTTTAGTTTGGAGGCTCGAAAATTATGCGAGATGGTCCATATCATTTGCAGTATCGCAGGATGAAGAAGCAAAAATAAGCACACATCTGTTGCACGTAACTGCCGGTTGATTATCGCAGTCAACTTGCTTGACTGATAGTATAACTCTTTCAAGGTCGTTGATAGGTTTTAGATTGAACGAATTTGAATGGATTGTCCAGTCAGTGTTAAACTAATATCTGATTCTCAGCATCTGACGAGTGGTGGAACCTCCGCCGTGTCTGACAGAAATTTTAACACATGTTTCAACTCGGACTGCATTTTGAGCGTGTTGAGATTTTAAACAACCATCGGTGAACTTGGACTTGAACCTCCACTCTTTAACTCAGGACATGAAACTTATGTTAGTTTACTTCATTTTGGCTTGCGGGATTCCTCTGAGACTAGCTGAGACCTGAACTTAAACCGTTCGAGTCAAGCCTCTTCAGTACTCGCTTAGCACCTTGAAAGTAAAGGTCTCAGAAACGGATTTCACGCTAATTTAAAGCAAGTCAACAACAGCTGGTGGGTTATCCCTCAGTCCCTAATGTCTATGAGATAGAGGCATTTGCCCATATTAAGCAATATTAGAAGAGGATTTTTCAATTTCAGACTTTATTGTTATTAGAAACCTTGAACACAGTTGATTCGACCACTATGTGTTAATGTAAGCAATAGCAGCATGTTGTTTATTTATTCAGCTTTGCGACGCCGTACAATAAGTCATTTGTTACTGGAGCCTATAATCACTATTTTTCTTATTATATGTGTTGACCTTCTGTAAAATAATGCAGGTCACTATCACTGCCCGCACAAGGAAGCTAGCACGCTTTCTGCTTTCGGTTGGGGCATTCTACATACAGGTTGATTCAAGTTAGATGCATATAACTGTTATAGGGCCTGGTACCAGTTGTTATTGTTGTTAATTATGTAGAATACGCAACATGCTTAATTATGAAATTGCACATAGGGGCCGGTAGGGTTTCTGGATGAAGGGTGATGAAATCCATATCCATCATACAGTCCCTTGGCAACAGTCAGCATGCGCTACAAAGTGATTCTTTGACGATTTCCTCAGCATACATAGAATCACGGAATAGTGAAGAAAGCAAGTTCGTGCTAATTCAGCCTGTCAGACGGCAGTTATTCGGAATAAAATATCATTGCAGGGCAATCTTGTTTGTATTCGACAAAACCATGGAGGTTTTCTATAACTACCCAGGGTGTTTCGAGAGTCACGGAACACTTAAAGCTCATTCATTGATGAATGCTCATGGAGCATTAACGGAACTCTTACGTCGCGTTCTACCTAAGGGCTCTTTCTCAAGCCCCACCAGCAACCACACACCGGCTAGTAGTAGTAGTAGTAGCAGAAGTTGAAGTGGTAGTAGTAGTATTAGTAGTAATAGTAGTAGTAGTAGTATTAATAGTAGTAGTAGTAGCATAATTTGTTATATTAGTAGTAGCAGTAGCAGTTGTTGTTGTTGTAGAAGTAGTAGTAGTAGTAGTAGTAGTAGTAGTAGTAGTAGTAGTAGTAGTAGTAGTAGTAGTAGTAGTAGAAGTAGTAGTAGAAGTAGTAGTGAGTATAGAAGAAAGTAGTAGTGGAAAGTAGTAGTAGTAGTAGTGGTAGTAGTAGTAGTAGTAGTAGTACGGTAGTAGTAGTAGTGAGTAGAAGTAGTAATAGTAGTGAGTAGTGAGTGGTATAAGAGTGGTAGCAGTAAAGAAGAAGTAGTAGTGGTAGAGTAGTAGTGAGTGGTAGTGGTTTTGGTAGAGTAGTAGTGAGTAGTGGTAGTGGTGAGTAGTAGTAGTGAGTAGGGGAGTGGTAGGAGTAGTAGTAGTCGTGGTAGTGGTAGTGGTAGTGGTTAGTAGTGATAGTGTTATTATAAGTAGTAGTAGTATTAGTTGGTTGTGAGTATTAGTAGTAGTGGTGAGTAGTGGTATTAGTAGTAGTAGTAGTAGTGAAGTAGTAGTAGTGGTAGTAGTAGTAGTAGTAGTAGTAGTAGTAGTAGTAGTATTAGAAGTAGTAGTAGTAGTAGTAGTGAGTAGTAGTGGTAGTAGTAGTAGTAGTAGTAGTAGTAGTAGTAGTAGTAGTAGTAGTAGTAGTAGTAGTAGTAGTAGTAGTAGTGGTAGTAGTAGTAGTAGTAGTAGTAGTAGTAGTAGTAGTAGTAGTAGTAGTAGTAGTAGTAAGTAGCAGTAGTAGTAGTAGTAGTAGTAGTAGTAGTAGTAGTAGTAGTAGTAGTAGTAGTAGTAGTAGTAAAGTCAGATGCACAATGCCGTTAAAGACAAGGGATATTGAAATGACCATTTCTGGCTCATTAACCGTCATCAATCAGGCATACCCAACGCTGACCTGTCAATAAATGTTGGAAGTGCAGGTGGAAGAGGTGGAAATGAAGTAGCACCGTATATTCCGTAATCAATTGAAAATCCTTTATTATCAAATATTCGACTCAGAATACGCACGATGAAGCTGCTCATCAGGGTTGGTGATAGCCGTTTAGCCGAATTTTCGGAGACTTTGTGGCATGTCACATGATAATAATGTGTACAGAACGCAGACTGAAAAAGTATACATGCGGTTTGCGTGCAGCTGGGGGTCTTCAGCCCATGCGGGCGATTTTCGGTTCATCATCGTCGATTCATTGTCGTTTCATCATCAGCCAAGAATTCAAACGGTGAAGCAAATGCCACATTTCTATAGTCGCGTCTTGAAAATTGTTTTGTTGGTGGAGATCAGACGTGTGACTTAACTAATTCTGTTTGTAGTAGGAATCAAACTTCATGTGGTGGAACCTATTTAGAAGGCAATATTCTTCGTCCAGGCAAAACGCATGTCTATATTCCGTCCTTTTAACGCATTTGTTCAGCGCCAGTCTATAGTTGCGCTGACTACTAATGTCTGACACCCTAGCTCAAATGGTAAACTGTAAATCGAGATATAAGTAAAACCAGGAAGAGAAAGAGTAGCGCACGACGGTTACTATGCTGAAAAATGGCCCAACCAATTTATCCGGGTAAAATATTCTCTAAAAACGTGACTTATGACGCTTTTTACACCTCTCCCGGGTTACTTCGCCGACAGGTCTCGTTATAAGCCGAGTCACACACGCTTTTGTGCACTTTAGCTGCATGACCTCTGACACAAAAGATATTTTCTTTTCTCTTGATATACCAGTTCATACTAAGACAAACCATCTTAAGCAAGCGGAGTTCGGCGGCTATGTGCTCGGACAAGTCATTTGTCTTCACCTCACGATGCCAGATGGTGCACTGTGCATGCGTGTGTGCTGCGCCCTCGCCTATGCGACTGGTCAGTCATAGTCACAACTCTTGACTAGCGGAATTGCCTGCGCAAACTGAGCTCCAAGGCTGCAGCTACGGCCTGCGACTCGTCTGCTGTGACTCTGTTTAAAGACGTATTGTATTGCAGGAGACGAGACTAGATACTTTACAGGGCTACGCATGATATCGACGCAGACATTCAGTATCCTGGCAGGAAATGACTCCTTCAGTAGAGAGGTTTTGAACCTCACGACCACTACACTGTCACCCCTGCTGCAGAACGGATTCCTCTCATGGGCCAGTCATCAGCTGAACATCACCGATGTTGCCCTGCTGATTTTCGTCCTTATCCTCGTATTCATAGCCATTCTGCTTGGACTAATTGTGCTCATTTTCTGTTGTCGTTCTTGTTGTCGAAGGTATGAAAAACGAGGACCACAATACCAAAAAATGCCCAATGTGTACAAGGACCAATTGCCGGGGGCAC
This sequence comes from Schistocephalus solidus, assembly GCA_017591395.1. Taxonomy (NCBI): domain Eukaryota; kingdom Metazoa; phylum Platyhelminthes; class Cestoda; order Diphyllobothriidea; family Diphyllobothriidae; genus Schistocephalus; species Schistocephalus solidus. The sequence goes on from WEDG01010940.1 coordinate 118,849, forward strand.
TGGATGACACCATCAGTAAGCATCTAGGTACTCTGGAGTACGTTTTGGAATACAACATGAGAAGCAAGACATTGAAGGTTGGCATTATCCAAGCTACGGATCTTATCACACTGCCAGGTTCTGGGATGACTGATTCTTTTGTAAAGGTCAGTATCAAGGGCACGCCATCATTGGAGAGGCCGAAGTCCAAGGTGAGAGTAACTAAGATATTCTATACCACAGACATTATACGGGACACCACGTGCCCTGTTTTCAATTCTGCCTTCATTTTCAATGTGCCTTATGAGGACCTCAAGACAGCTGTCGTGCACATTGTAGTTTACGACTCTGATGAGCCGAATCAACCTTCCGTAATTGGCGGATTAGATATTCAGCTAAGCTCCCTTCCAATGGAGTATTATGTCGGAAAGTCATACGAAACGACAGGCTATCTCATGAAGACGGCAGACTTCACGGATGAGACAGGTCAGATTTGTGTTGTGCTCACAAACGATCCAGTTCAAAATGAACTCAGTGTCAACGTTCTGGAGGTGAAGCAGTTGGACCTTCCAGATTTCTACAGAAAGCATCCACCTGAAACGCAGGTATCAGTTACTCTTCATATTGGCAAAAAGAAGTTGGCCAATAAGAAGACTCACATCAGAAGCGGAACTTTGAACCCCTATTTCGGGGAGACTTTGAAGTTCCATGTGGAGAGGCAGAAGTTGATAGTGGCCTCACTAACACTGAAAGTAAAGTATAGGGGTCAGGGTTCGGTTTTCAGGAACGCCGGCAAAGTCAAGTTAGGCGCTGATGTCTCGGAGCCAGCCGGACGAAAACAATGGACAGATATGATAGTCTATCCAAAACGTCCTGCAGGCATGTGGCAAGCCATATCTTCTCCTGGAAAATAGGTTTATGGAATTAAATTTTCATGAGCACTTTTCACAACGTGGCGAAAGTCTGCCTACCTTATCTACTATGAATCTCAAAATATATTAATTTGTAAATTGGTCTTTCCTCTTTTGTAAACATTCAACACGCAATCTATCTTCATGATTCTCGTGCACGATAGTGTTAACATCTGGTCGCAAACATGAGATTGTGAGTTCCCTTTATCTTATCGTCTTTCATTTTCCCTATTCATCACCCTCGTGTTAGTCCTTACGATGAATGAAGTGTCTGTGAAGTGTTTTTCCTTGTTCCTTGTCGTCATTATGAAGTCAACTTTCTCGTATTTTAATAGATAAATGGCCTCTCTGGCGGCACACCATATGCGTCATGCATACCGATAAGAACGACTGTATCAGATTTTTTGGTTTAGCGATAACTTTCAGGTATGATTGGGTGAAATTGAGTAAGCGAGTGCTTTTTAAATGGTATGCTAGCCACTCTGCCTTAGGTTTCATGCGTCCAAAACATATCGAAGCCTGTTAGGTATACCAACGTTTTGGATTGCGGGATTGAGCTGAGGTTTTGGCCTCTGTCGAACTTTATCCACAAGTATGCTTAATTGTAACACACGGTTTCAGCGTGCAAAAGGCAGGAAAACCGTGAAGTGTGCTAAGATCCGTCGTGCTTAAACTGCTGAGACCAGCCACTGATGCTGACGTCTTTGGATTTAGAGATTGAACACCCAGGAAGCAGAAGAAGAAGAAGAAGAAGAAGAAGAAGGAGGAAAGAAAAAGAAGAAGGGCTCACTGAAGCAGGTTTATTAAACTGCTGAGGCTTCGAAAGAGTTAAATAAACTTACACAGCGTTGGAGAACCTCTCCATGTTTTCGATCATCAGGCTGCCAGCTTCGGCCGGAGCGTCTCCAGGATTAAGGGGCTACCGCTTGAGGCGCAGTATCAGATGCCAAGTCCGTCAGCAGGCATCTTGACTTTTTCTGCAGCTACGACATGCCTGCGCGGAGACTCAAGCCAAGATGGTCACGCAGACTTTAAGAAATTCAAACAGCAGCCGATGACGAACTCACTCTACGCCGAAAAATGATAGCCAGACCCAGCGACACTGGCAGAGGCGAGGTGGTGACTATAACCTAGCAGCTAAAAATCTCCATCAAACATTCTCCAAAATGTTCAAGGCAGTGAACTAAAGCATTGACAGCAGATAACGGCATGCCAATTCCAGTTCCTGATCGATTATGTGCATTTTACTATAGCGGTGATGAGGTCGAGGCAAGCTGTCTGGAAACGTCAGCATTTAAATAAAACTGTCCCAATGAGCCCTTAATATTTGTCAATTATCAAACTGGATCCCTCAACTCTGCCAATCTGAACTAAATACTGGCCACCAGTCTTAAAGAATTCTCTTACAGGATACTATGTGAATTACAAATATAGTAGATTTTAAAAGTTCGACTAGGTTATAGTTTTCTTCCCTCTAATGCAAGTCAACAGACGACTTTGCTTTTAAAGGAATAGAAGGTAGGTCCATTTTCGGTGTGTGATCTTGTTGGGAGCGGGTTTTGTTGCTTTGATGTAGCACAAATTCCTATGTATGTTACAATCGGTGAGAAACTCGATATTATCAATAACAATTTTTACTTCAAAAAGGTGCTTAGGCAGCAGGATCGAGTCAAAATATCAAGTTTTTCTTAATTTATGCTAGTAGATGACCCAAAAATCAAGCGAATGCCAAACTTTAAACGTTAAAAGGGTACAGGAGTATGAGCTGGATATCACGCCAAAAACACTTTTTGATGACAATTTCGTTTGCTTGAGGAATCGATGCTGCAGTTATCCTTGTACACACATGAAAGAAAATGAAATCTTGAGACGTTTGCCTTACAGGTAGCTTAATAGCTTACACGATTCAATTCCATCGTTTTTAATTCATGGACAGTTCAAAATACTAACAGGTGCTACTTTTGCTGCATTTATATTTATTTGTGCCTTTTATGGGTTTAAAACTGCATTTACTCCATCACCTCAAACAGTCCGGAAGATTATTGTATTTTGACTTTGATTTGTTGTGTGCAGAATTTTTGACATTTGTGCTTAATGGGATACGGTGCAAGATTGGGCAGCGGCGCAGTAGTTTCCAATTCTTGACGGCTGTCTTTGGAAAATTTCGGTGGGAGGGTTTGCACGGTCAGTGTAGGAAATGTCATCGTAGCAAACGCACTAGAAATGCTGGTTCAATTGTTACGATAAGCCGTTATTCTCTGAAATGTGGCATGTTAAAGCATTCCTTAATCGCGTAAGTGAAGGATCGTTTCACACTGCGTCAGAGTTGCAATGTTGCGTCTGTTTATCAGGAGTCAGTCAATATATGGGAGTATTTTCAGCGTGATGAGACCTGCGCCAGATGATGTTGCGAAAAAGCAACAGCTTTAACTTACCGAGGTCTAAACGCACGTACCAGATGCCACTGCGTGACTGGTGCACCAAAATCGTGAATATGTGACTGACCCTGTGGAAGGACTTGAATGGCAACTGAAGATCCCGTCTGCTTATCTTTTTAACTACCGTCATAGTGACGTCGTGACCTAGATGTATTATTTCAGCCGGTACTCCACCTCTACGGGAATAAACACCAGCCCACAGTGTCGCGGAACACGGCAAACCCCAACCCCTACTTTATTCTCATTTGTGGTGACTACTGATCCTAGTTTCCGTGAAGGCGTACCAGCGAAGCAATCTCACTTCTTCAATATTTGCCGTTATAAACCTGATCTTTTAAGTATTGAGACCACACTCGTATCATGTCACGGTGATGAGTTGCGTGCACATATCAATAAAAACAGAAACACCTATAATTAAATTTACCGCGTTCCTTTTTTGTGCCACACGTAAATAAGTAAGCTGAGCATATTTCATATATATCATTTTTGGATAGATACCCAAGCTGGCTGGGCGACAGTTCAAGGGAGGATATGGTGAACACAGAACCGAGTTCACTTTCCGGCAAAGATCGAAAGTAAATTGGTACCTAAGTGAACCTGATATTAAAAGGTCTTTCTGCTATTTTAACGTCCATTTGAGGCTTTTAGTAATCCTGGTGCGCATGAAAAGAAGAGCTACGCTTTATTTTGAAAGTAAAATTCCAAAATTTCAGCAGGGCCTCTATTCACCGTGAAGAATCGTCCCTGAATGTGTCTCAAAATATCGATCAATTGGTAAGCACGACAAAATGGGCGCCTCTGAGCTAATGACCTCATTTTGTTGTTCCAGACAAAAGTGTTAAAAATTCAAGTATATAATGGGTGAAATTGGTCAATCGACGTACATATAAGAGTTTACGCGGAATGAAGCAGAAAAAGATAATTGGCTCAATTTCAAAACCCGCCTAATCTCGAACCCTACCCGTGTCAGGCGTAACCTAACTCTTTTCATAACCGTAGCTCGAGGCCTACCCACAATAAACGTAGTTGTATGTTGCGGACAGTTAGACGGCTTAACTTATTCGTTGATGCACGCTCACCGATCGGTTACGGAACCTACTCGATCCATGCTCAAGGGCTCATTCTCGACCGCCAGCAGCCAGATGGCGTGGTAGTAGTAGTAGTAGTAGTAGTAGTGGAAGTAGGAGTAGTGCAGTAGTAGTAGTAGTAGTAGTAGTAATGCAGCTAGTATAAGTAGATGTAGTAGTAGTAGTATTATGTGATAGTAGTAGTAGTAGTAGTAGTAGCAATGAAGTAAAGTAGTAGTTTTATTATTATTATTATTAGTAGTAGTAGTAGTAGTAGTAGTAGTAGTAGTAGTAGTAGTAGGTGGTAGTAGTAGTAGTAGTGCAGCGTATGGTAGCAGTAAGTAGTAGTTAGTAGTAGTAGTAGTAGTAGTAGTAGTAGTAGTAGTAGTGAGTAGTAGAGGCAGATGAACAAAGCTGACAAAGACAAGGGAGACTCAAATGGCTGGTTCATTTTATTTATCATGATGCTGTGCTGGTGCTTTCACCCAAGGCTCGAACCCGCGAACCGTTAATCAGAATCTAGTCACTTTAACCGTTAGGTGATGGCGGTTTCGTCTATGCGCAGTTTAGATCGGAGATACGGACATTCATTGGCGAGCTCTTACCGATCGCTAACGAACTCACTCGTCCCAGGTCTGCGCTCCGAGACTGCATTCTCAAAACCGCACATTAGCCACTTTGATTGCGGTTGTATTATTTCTATTATTATTAATAGAAGTATTAAGTAGCAATGAGTTGTTTATTCTTGATGATTGCTAATAAAGCCAGAAATTATCATTCAGTCTCCCGTTGTCTTTGTCGGATTTGTTCATCTGCCTCTGGATGACGCCGTCAAGTTACCCATTTGCTTCAGTACTGGGTTTTGGTGCATTAGACTGGTATTTTAGCGTCAGGCTGTTCGTGTGGTGCGTTCATTTGTCAACCAATCTGTTGGGGCGCTTCAGCGTCTGACACCGGCGATTACTGGTTTTCTTTTAAAGTGTTTTGTTCTCTCCACGTTAGACTACGAAAATAAGCATTTATATCCCATGGCTGACAGTCAGTCGTCTGATTTGGTGGTTAAGGTGAAATTGGCGGCAGCGGTTGCTTGGATTTCGGTAAGTTCTGGGTTCTGTTATGTTTCGTTCGAATTGTGATGACCTTGTGTGGGCCGCGGGAAATGGGTACATGAATTGCGTGTGGCTTTGCGCAAAATTCGTGTTGGGTTTGTGATTCGGATTAAGACGAGGGGTGCGGCTGGGGTTAGGTTTAAGCTTGGTTTAAGCCTAAGGTTCGGTTCGTATAGAGTTTGGGCTTGTTGAGTATGGTAAATGTTCACTTTTTATTTTTAGGGTTCGTGGTAGGGAAGGACATGGGATATTTTATCTTCCGTGGGGTTATTGTGTGCTTATTTGTGTTGGGGGTTGCTGTTCTGGATCATGGCCGGGTGGCCGTATGAGGTCATCCCTAACGTATTTAAATTAGGACCTGGTATCCATTGGACTGCAGTTCAACGGTTTAGGGAATATTCAGATCTATAGCCTGGTAGCGGTGCTAAATGCATAATGCTTTCCTGTTGGCTCACCTGAAAGGTCAAACCTAGTTAAGAGTGGCATATGACCGTGGATAAGAGTGATGCCAAGAGACAGGGAGGATTCAAATCAAGCCGTATCAAAATAAAACCTAAACATTTGAACTCTTGAACTCTCATCAGATACTGTAGGAGTGCAACAACGAAGGTAGCAGACTACAACGCACGTGTTGATGATGCGTTGAACCAACGGGGTCATGTCAGGGCGGCATGCGTTATTCGGGTTGCGCTCCATAACAATGCGGAAGCATGGAGGTGTGGTGGCACGCTCAGGGGCGGCTTGGACTTAAGGACAGCCGCGCCAGTACTCGTCCCTCCGCCTCGGTCTTCTTGACTGTCTTGACACCGGGCTCAGGGGGGAGGAGGAGAAGTGCGGTAGATGCAGCGCAAGTCTGTATCACTTTAAACTAATCACGGAAGTCACCGTCCTGCTCAACTTTTCCCGATGAGCATACGGTGGATTTCGTCGAATTGACGGTCGAACTGTCGTGTATATACTGGACCACAGCGTGTTGGCTGCACCTCTCCCATCTCCGGTGTTCTTGCCTCTGGCGGTACTGGGCTGGTGAGGAGTGGAATAGATAATGAGATAGATGCAGTGTAGAGTTCTCCGTCCTGCATGACCCTACTGTCGAGCCATTGGACCTTGTCAAAATTGATTATCGAACGTGTGTCATCTGTGTGGGAACTAAGGTGACAACTGGAGGTATTGTTCCTGCACGGCGGAGTGTAGGCGTGTGCAGTTAGGGTTCCACTGTGATGGTGGTATTGGTGCTCATTTTGCATCTTAATGTCACTTAACTGGCACCCAAATTTCATCTGTGTGAATCGCGAAGCAGGTTCGCCTCAAGTCCACACCAGGTAATCGCCTATTCGGTGGCTCAAACCAGACGAGGGTATCAGTGTTTTGCACCCTCGAAACCAACCATTTCTGCTCCCCTTTCGTTGATATCCTCTTGAATTTCAAAACTTCAACGTAAAGAGGCATTGCAGTCCGTGGGTGGCCATAGCCGTCGGAGCCCTGTCCGGCTTAATAAAGCCGCAACACATAATGATGTCCGGCAGCTTCGTCTGGAGGTCTAAGCATCAATTAGGGGACAATATTTATTTACGGTGGGGCAAGGAAGGCACATTGACCGTGGCTCTTGGTTACAGCCTGTGTGGTCGGGAGAGCCGAACGAGCGCTGCCCCAATCCACCTCGTCCCAGGCCGATGGACTGCGGTGGGTGCGTTCTCTGGATGTTCTGGTTTTTTGGACAGTCGAGATCTACCGGTCGTTGATGAGGATCGCTGAACTGGCGCTAAAGAATGTTTCTGGGGCGGGGCGGATTTTCTGGACGAAATCAGCTGGATGGATGTTGTTGCCAATACATCTTTCCAGGTGACGCGGCATCGTTTTGCAGATCAAAATGACGTGTGGGACGATTGCTGCGGTTGATGGCTCTTGCGTCTTTGCCCTTCCGGGGATCTGAAGTCGCCGCCATTATCGGCATGCATACAAACTGCTGATCGGATCTGATGAGGGGTGAAGAATGAATAATGCGGGGGCTGCGTAACTTCTCGACGAGGTGTCGAAGGTGGACAAGTTGTTTTCTTGGTGACTTCGACACCCGCATCGAACGGCGCGCGCTGCCTGGGGGTGATGGGTCACGGTCTGAACGTTGACAGCTATTATGGCCTCATTGTTCTTTAAGCCTTCATGGAGCATCGCATTATGCTCTACGACTCTCCTCCTGCTAAACAGCAGCTTCTGGCCTCGGATTCGGAGAGCAACGTAAGTGTTACGTTGCGGTGATGCGGCTGCTGACGGCGTTTTGATCGGGGTGAGAATCGGCGGAATGTACTGATGACCAAGGGATCTACGGCACCAATGACTGCTGATCACTGGTTGCGTCATATTCGGCATGAGCTCCGACCACAGCCTAGTAGGGGATCATGGTGTAAGCGACCAATAGGAAATTTCACTACTGTTCTGTTGAATCTGCCTCATCACCCTGAATTGAACATAAATTGACTCAGAACCTGGAAGATCCGCGGAGGCTGCAGATGATAAACCTACTGTGCGGACGTGGTAACGTCAACTGCGAATGGTCATCGGTCCACCGCCCTGGACGTCTTCGGATACTCGCATCGCATTAGGACTGGTTTGGCGATATTAAAACGTACTACTCGCGGAGAAGTAATCGAATACAATACTGGGTTATGCACAACTGTGTTGAAGCAACCAATCCCCTGAGGATGGTTGACAAGCACATGCCTAAAGACTTTAGACGGAATGTCGGTACGATCGCTCGCCGAAAGGATGACCGACCAGGGTAGTGAATTGTAGTTAAGCCTAAAAGAGCAATCTATGAAATGCACTGGATCTTGGCTGTAAATGTCGTTAAGGACGTATGACCACATCCGATCTACAACGTATACTTTACACTCTCAATATTCCACTGACCACTGAACCTTCTGCACAGGAAACGGCCTCGTTGGACATTTGCCTACCATTGGTGACCACAGTTCATATATCCTCAACCGTTGATTGACTGTAATTGCATAATCCCTGTCACTATTCTCACGATGTCAACCATCGTCTTCACTGTTGCGCTGTGTTTCTCACTCACTATGGGTGAGTCACAGACGTGACACTCCTTACTCCCACTTCACTGCCACCAACAGCAATTTGGACTTGATTTAAACTTGTCTTCATAGACGATGCAGCCACCTCAGTCATTGGTCAGGTCAGTCACTCGCTGTGGACCAGCAAACCAGCAAAACCAGTGCCAGGACCCGACATACACTCGCCGCAATAGCCACACTGTCTACGCTCACATCCCACCACATGGTTTCTTCTTCGGTAACATCCGCGTTCATGAAAGTGAAATTCACTGCTATGGTGACGCTCCCCTGCACCTTGCATATCCGGCAGCTCTCCCATTTCCACAACTACAGCTCCATCCATCAGCGTAGCTACTACTGGCAGCATCACCAATCTGATCTCGCATTCTATCCTCCTGACGCTACCGCATATTGCATGTCACGCACTGACCAACGGGTCACTTGCGCACTCTTAATGGACAGTGAACTGATGGCGAGGGAGCCAACTTAGCAGCCCAGCCTCCTTCACTGCCTGCATGTTCTTCGCCATGTGGGCCTGTTCGGCCTCATGCGCCTCCATGAAAACCTGTGGTGAACACCATCGGTCATGCCACGTCAACGCATACCTTCTCTCGATTTCCACCACATGGTGAACCCACTACTGAACACGTGTTGTAGCCAGCCTCTCAGGTGGGGGAAGCGTGATGCTGTTCATCCTATGTATCATTGCTCTGCTGCATGTGTGATCCAGGCCTGGGATAATTTGGTGCG
>WEDG01010941.1:0-94622 GCA_017591395.1 Schistocephalus solidus
ACGACATAAGGACCAACCCACGCTGGGTGCATTCAGGTGGTACCCGCAGCAGCGCCACGATATTTCTGCATCCATAATGATATCCCCTGCATGGTATCGGGGTCCCACGCGCTAGACGGTCGTAGTAAGCTCTCGCCGGGTTCGTACGTCCTTCCGTAGATGCAGTGCGTTTGCTCAAATGACACCCGTAGGGTTCTTTGTTGTGAAGCATACGTGTCTAAATTCTCCATTCGATGTGCAGTTGGGAGAAGAAGGTCTTCAGGGAGTTGCATCTCCCAACCAAATGTGAGAAAGTATTGGGTATAGTACGTGGTGTCATTTACCGTGGAGCGGTATGTCAACATGCAGGCTGGTATAGCGTTTTCTCATGTCTGTGTGGCATTCCTATCAAGAAAGGTCCGCAAAAGGTTACGAGGGTCCGGCTGGTCGCTTTCAACACGACCATTACCCGTGGCGACACGCCGTCGCTACGTGCTCTTCTATTTCTACGACCTGCACAGGCCGGAGTGCGAGAGCTGCTTTCTGAACGACTGACCTCGATCGGAGGGAGTTGGTCCAGCGCCCAACGACAGTCGAAATCCACATTAAAGATGAGCTCTGGGCCACAGTGACTGCAGACGCATCAGGCAGGGGCACCGCTTCCGCCATTTTGGTAAAAAATCCACCATGACAAGAAGGAATTTATTTTCCGAGCGGATGGTGCGATTGGCCCAAAAAGGCCGACCCGGGTATCGGGATCAATCGGCTAGGCGGGCTCTTAGCGACACTGGCTGGGTGACTAAGAAGCAAAACAGAACTCGCTTGACCGAATGACATCCAACATTTCGCGTGTTTGCTTTGGTCAGAAGTAGCATCGTCGAAGAGCCCACTCGGTTTTTGTGAATTTCCCTGAGAGTGGCGGTTCTGCATCGCACTCCGTTCCACTTCGTCGTCCACCATCGAAAGTTGTAGCACAACATGCGTTTGGATACTGGTTGCTGTCACGGTAGAAAAGACGACACCGTTCTCACTGAAAAGTTTGTCCCAGCGGCTGTGGAGACACCTGGGTTTCTAGCTAAATGTAGTTCATGCTCGCTGAGTGTCGCCAGAGTGAGGCACTGATCGCCGTGTGAACAGACGACAAGGGGTATATGGTGACGTCAGTGCACGACGGGTAGTCGCTGTGAGGGTGATGCGGTTTCCTTTGAGAGAGCTTCAGCATTTTCGTGTTGGTGACCCAGTTGGAAGACGCATTTGAACTCGTAATTCGTCGTTTTTCCTGCCCCGAGCAACTTGCTCCTCAGGATTCTTGAAAATTCCGCAACCAAGTCATAAACTGTGATATGTGTGCACTATGAACGGCCTATACTGAAGGTATATCCACCATTCTTCCACAAAGCATGTAAATGGTAGCATCTCTTTGCGAGTCACGCAGTAACAACCTTCTGCCTTAGTCAATGATCGACTGAGGTACTGGATGACGCACTCGGTAGCGTCAGGTTGCTGCTGGGAGAGGACAGCGCCTATTGCGTTATCACTGGCGTCAGTATCTAAGACAACTTTTCCAGCATCACGGGCTGATATAGGGGAAAAGACTAAAAATGAGAAGAGCAAAGCTTATCCTTCAGCGTCTGAAAGCTGGTAGCACAGTCAGCAGCCCACTTTAATTTGACAGATTATGGAGGGGACTTGCATTATGGGCATAGTCCTTGATAAAACGGTAATAGTACGAGGTGAGTCCTAAAAAACTTTGAACCTCGGATACATCTGTGTGAGTTGGACAGCCACGAATTTGCCTTATCTTTTCATCATCAGTCTCTATGCCGGTGGCAGAGATGACATGGCCTAGAATTTGACGCGCGGTTGATAAAGCACGCTTGCTAGGGCTTTAAAGTGAAACCAGTCTGTCTGGAGTGTCGAACACAGCCCGCAGATTGTCGAGGGTGGTTTGTTTTTAAAATCCTTACCGAGGGACGATACTATCGTCCATGTATACAAGAAACTCGAGTTTGGATCAACTCAGGGAAAAGAACCTGATTTATTAACCGTCGGAAAGTACTAGAGGCATTTGCTTACCCAAAAGGCATTGTCTAAAATTCTTAGAGGCCTGAGGGCACAGTAAATGTCGTCTTTTCTTTGTCAACGCCCCTCACTTTGACATGCCAGTAGCCGGAAGCTAAAGCAATTGTTAAAAACATGGTATTATCGGCGAGGGTGTTCAGCGTCGCATCAATTCGCGGAAGTGGAAAGGAATCCTTCTAAGTCATAGCGTTGAGTTTTCTATAGTCAATGTATAATCACATTGAGCCTTCTTTCTTCCTTACGGGCAATATCGGTGATGAACCGGGAGAATAAGATGGCCTTATAATATTATGACTGAGCATACCGGTAATAAAGGCATCCAATTCATTCTGATAAAAGATTGTAAGTCACGTAGGTGGGACCTCGATGGCTTGTGCGTCCGTCTTGTCACATTCGTCCTTTCCGTAAATGTCCCATCCCAGTCAAAGATATCTTTAAATAACCTAGCCTCTTGACACTGTTCTGGTCAAGATGAGTCGGAATGAGTTCCTGAGAACTAAAGGCAACTGTGCACACAGATAACCTGGACGGTCTAAGAACATGGGGAAGAAAGGGAACCTTAACAGAGGCTGTGTGCAGGAGGCGCCTACCGAAGTCTACGGAAAATTTTAAACTTATTCGAAAAATCAACACCAATTATACAATCCCAAGTTATATCTGGGAGAACAATGACTTTGGTGGGTAAAAACTAACTCTGGCTCAAATCCAAGGGAAAAATTATACCATGCCAGTATGCCTGAAAAGCACCGTTAGCCGTGTGCAGGGTAACGTTAGGCCTATCACTTTACCGAATCTTAGCCTGGAAATTCTAGGAAAGGCTGCTGACTGTACTAACGAACAACCCAGCGCCGGAGTCTACTAAACATGAAAGACTAGTGTTGCTCTACGGTACCTTGGACTAAAGGAAAATTAGTTGAACCTAAGCCTGAAACGACTGTATCAGGAACGAGATAGTACTCACCGTCACTGGGTCCAGGGCTGAAGTCAATGGCCTCAATGGTGCAGCGGGCCTGGGGCCTTTTTTCGTCGGTTCTGAGGCCGAAGACAGTTTTTTCGGTGAGAAAAGGAACCGCAGGATCAGGGCTGCCAGGGCGTCTGTGTGTAGGCGTCGCGGGAGGTGTGGGGTTGAACGGCTGTGACACTAAATAGTGACCGCGGAAGTTGCTCGCAAGCAGCCTGAAGAATTTCCTCCTCACGAGCCAAGGTCGAGGGCCTTGTCGGGAGCTGACGGCCGATCCCACAGAAGGCCCTTGCTGATTTTGGGGTCGCGGACTCCAGCTGACGAACTGCTCCAGCACCCGAGTGTTCAGGGCTGTTGTGTCCATGATTGGGAAAGACCTCCGACCGAGGATGTCGAAAGGGCCTGCTGAAAGTCAATGATCGACTCCCCGGCTGTTGGAAAACGACGTTGAAAGTCCGATTGCAAGACCCAAGGGTGTTTCAAACTTCCAAGGATCGCGCAGAGGGCATCGAGGACAACTGCAGGGGTTGAGGCCGCCGAGACATTTGCTGAACGGGCGAGATCGTAGACCTCGTCGTCTAGTAGAGCCAAGATGGCCCCACTCCGCGCCTTTGCCTCAACACCTTGAAGGTAGTCTTTGCAATGGGCCTCCCAAAGAGCAAAATCTACAAAATGTGTTAGCTTCTCTGGCGTGGGTGCAGAGTACTAGGACACACTGAGCTTCTGCAGCTCCTTGATGAGGTTCCCCACTAGGTCATCACCCATGTGGAAAAGGCACCGCCGCCACCAATTTGTAATGTGCCCAGAATACGTTAGCTTTGACTCAGAAAGGGAAAGGAAGACGTAAGTGAATACAGTATACAAGTAACCTAACTACAATGAGAAGCTATAGAAACGGGGAAACCCAGATACTAAAATAATCTAAATTTGAGCGATGATTGTCCAACAGGGATCTAGGAGGAACGAAGGACAGGCTGCAATGAGGAATCCTGATCGTCGAGCTCGGCGGAAAACGGGGGTTTTGGATTTCATTCCTCGCCCATATTTATAACTTCTTCGTTGTCAATGTTGGATCCCATCGGCAATGGTTGATTGAGAGGTATTGGAGAAGAAAGATTAACCACACTTAAGCTAGGCATATTTTCCTTTAATTAATATTTAAACTATATTTTTATGTTTACAAACTTTATAAGAAACCTAAATCGTGTTAAAGTGCTAGACGTATAAATATGATGAAGAGCCGCGCGCGCGAACCCCTTAATAAATAGGTTTATTGATTTGGCACTGCTTGGGTGCTATTTTCCAGAAGTTTATACGGACGCACGTGTTTCTAGAACTTTCTACCAGAAACACGTTGTAAGATCTTTCTACAGTTAGGCTAAGTTGAACTGAACTCTAAAAAAGTTAGAAACGGGTTATGGGCATGAACCGTTCAACTAAAAGTAAATTTCAATGCTACCAGCTAGTCATTATATTGTGTTTGATAAAATGAGATTGGCTATTGACTGCTCTTGATCAGAAAATAATTTATGAACGATTAATATCTGCAAGCTTATTGAGGATATATACCCTCAAAATGTTAGTTATTTTGCTCCAGTAATCGCTACTGTTGAGATAATTGCTGAAATAATTTTGGTGTCCGCTGAGTCGAGTCGTGGATATGAAGAGCATAAAATACAGCAGACAAAATTGGGTTAAGTGAAGGCATGCTGGTATTAATTGATTAAATTATTTTTAGCTGAAAATATTTTCAGCGTCCGATAGGTCGTGCTAAGAAAAGAACGAATAAAATATTTATGATTATGGTGTGTTTATGCATTTACTGTGTTAATGTGATATGCAAAAAATTGTTTGCTTCTTACATGATGTTAATCTTGTGATTGGTGGTGTCAGATATTTATAGGTTTATAGAAATTATGTTAAAAATTGGTGCCGAACTTATTTTATTGTTTCGGGTGGGTCAAATCATGGCTATAGCCGTATATAAAAACGAAAAGACTGAGGGAATGTTTGTGACTGTGGTAAGGACTTAAGTCAAATGTATATGTATGAGGGGACTAAACGGCGGGACCAGAAGGGGAAAAGTTGACTATGTGGCCACTTAGGCCCCCTCACAGGAAAAAAAGTACAGCGGGACCCCACAATTTCCTCGTAGTTGCAGCCGCTTTTGCTGTAAAGTGCACATTGCTTTCCCTAATAATCGGCCACTATTGATGCACCCCTAATTGTGGCACTATAAACGGCCCAATGCTATACAATTAAAAGGTCTTCCGTATGGATCCATTCAAGTCATTCATGCGCTGTTTCCACACACTCATGACATAGGACATGCGCAGATAAAATTTGCGACGAAGTTTATTACTAAAAACGATAAAAAATATGTACATGCGTAGGAAAAGCTTGACCTAGTCTGATGCACATCAGATCCAATTCAGTGCAAAGTCTTACTCAAAGAACTGGCTTGAAAAGTGACCTGTTTTATTTAAGAATATAGCTGTGAGAAAACGTTTCTGGTTTTCCTTTTAAATTTAGATAGGATTTAAATTTTTCTAATACTCTTAGGGAGAGTATTCCATATAATCGCAAAGCTTATGGAATAGAAGTTTTGATCGTTAGGCTTTTTTGAATTTTGGGATTCTTATGGTATTTTAGTTATTTATAGTGGCTCCAGGGCTCTTGTGATTTGACATGATATTCATTTTGAGAATGATTTTGGTCAAGTGTGACCTTGAGCAGGAAAGTGAGACCATCTTGGAGCCTTCTAATCCAGAGGGGTCAAAGACTATATCTATTGTATAAGTAAATATATGAACGTTTTATGATATCACATTTAGAAAAAGATCTGGTAAAGTGTCTTTGATTGCCTTATTTCTTCCGGCCATCTGAGGGCATTATACCAAAGAAAATTGAACAGTAATCCAGGTGAGATAATACGTTCATTTTAAAAAGATGTGTCTTTTAGGTTATTTGAGGTTAAATTTTTATATATGAATCCACATAGTCGAGTGGCGTCTGATGATATTCGTTTAACTTGAGGGTTAAGTCAATAGTATTTGTATAGCTCAGTCCTACGTCTTTTATGGAAAGTGATTCTTTTATTTCGTAATCATGAAAAATTATGGGTGGCATTTTTGTGGACCAAAGAGAGATTCATTAGATATGCCATTCCCAACAAGTGCAGGAAAGCCTACTGGAAAGAAACCTTCCACGATAACTGATTCCATTATTTTAAAAACTACAAAACAGAAACCTTGCTATAGGCACCTGACGATACAACTTTTTAGTCAACTAAGACTGCTTTATAACCATCGTATCAAATACATGATAAAGGCTTTGATCTCAAAATCATTAGAACTGACGGAAATTCATTTGAGTTCCCATTTCGAACTACTAAAATAGCTAAATGGTCACTTTCATCCATAGGGATTTGGTGCCATCAACGAAATGTTGTGTGTTTGTTGGCGAATGGACAATGTGCAGAAACACCAATATGTCACTTGGTTTCAAAACGTTTTTTCGGTAGCTGAAAATCGGTTAAAGGTGTTACCCTGAAAGAAAGCAGTAGCTATGAGTGGAAAGATGTATAGCTTCTTCACAGAAAGTTCAGTTCAGTTAGATCAAGGGAAAGATAGACTAACACCTTTGAGCTCCCTATTGGCTACAAAAACGCTATGAAAACATCGATGCATAAGGAAAATGAAAAAGACGTCATTTTCATAATGACAAAGGAAATCAAGCAGCCGTCGACTTGTCGACAAAATACAATTAAAAGACAACTCAATTATTGTGAGTAGTATAATTACATGCAATTTTACTGTAAAGGGGTTTGATAAGCGTCGAGTTTGCGCTTAAAGGAATTCACGGTGGTAAAGAAAACAAAATCAGCGGGCAGAGCGTCCCACACTGCAACCACTCTGTTACTGAAGCAGTAATTGCGTCAGTTGACCATTGCTTTACCTGTGTGTAGTTTTAAAGGGTGAGCTCGCGAGGTGGGCGTGTTGGTCAGAGTGAAAAATATGATTGGGAAGAAAATCAAGGAAAAACGTACCGAAGTGTCCGACTATTTTATATTCTAATATTTGGTCTATAAGGAACTCAAGAAGCCTCTTGTCATTGATCTCTGATTAGAATTGGCGAATTCGGACTCGTAAAAGGAGCATTATAAAATGTTCTAACATAATGGGGAGACGACTTATCATACATCATTTATATGGGCAGGTAATGCAGTTGAAATGTGAAGAGGGGCGTTGACACAGGGTGACATACGAAACCCAGCCACTCTCTCCTTTACTACTCATTTTCTCTTTTTGAAAGAGTGCAAAAGCCACAATATCAATCCTTATTCCGTAACTGTCTCCGTCGGGCTGATAAAAATGAGTCCTTAACGTAACTGTTTTCTTTTTAAGAGAACTTTCCTTTGAGGTAATTTCAATACGCCGAAAGTAAAAATGCATTGTTGTGGTCAATAAGTATTTCGGTACCAATCGATTATTACGGATAAATTACACATGACGGTCAGATTTGAGAGGATTACTGAGTCATATTTTGCAATTGCATTAGCAGCCTGATGTTCCGAAAAAAGTCACTGATTGCTCAATTCAATTCAATTCAATTTATTGAGAGAAATAGGCATGGGCCTTTGAGTACCCTATTTGTAACGTAAAATTAAGTGCGGTATACAGAGAAACCGCGTGGGTTGCAAAGGTACAAAAGGCGGTCATAAAATAGGACAAGTGGTGCACGACTATCGAGGGTTAAGATAAATTCCTCATCGCTCAGGCTCGTTGCGGAACATAAAACTGTCAAAGTTCCTTTTAAAGCTTTCCAGCGATGGTGACAGCACAACGTCTTCAGGGAGGGCATTCCATGGTTTAACCACTCTGACAATAAAGGAGAACTTGCGCACATTCAGTCTCGCCTGCTGGACACGCAGTTTCAATGGGGGACCTCGGAGATGGGTCGTGGTGGCAAATTCAAAGAAGTCCGAGAAGTCCAGGCAACAATCCAATCCCTTCACAATGCGGAATGTCTGCAGGAGATCACCACGCATTTGCCTATTACTCAAAGGTAACAGATTAAGATTCATTAGACGGGTTGGATATGGCAAGGATCTTTGACTTATAACCGTTTTGGTGGCTTTCCTCTGTACTCTTTCGAGGCAGTTCTGATCTTGAAGTATGTATTCTCGTTGCTTTAGAGCACAATGATATTTAAATTTTGTATTATACAGTGCGTTTGTTCCAACACAAATGCGTATTTTTGCGTATTTTTTGTCCCAACACAAAAGAAGTATGTATATTCGTTGCTTTAGAGCACAATGATATTCAAATTTTGTATTATACAGTGCGTTTGTTCCAACACAAATGCGTATTTTTGCGTTGTTCCTAGGTATGTTGTGAGAGTAATTTACGGTTAGGTTTCAATAGTGGTTTCCACATTCCTTGCACTAGTTTGAAGTTAGACATCGTTACACATTAGTTACGTTTATCCATGCTTATAAAAATACGGATCCTTTCGCCAGACACTTAAGCAGCAACCATCAGTTCAAATACCATTTGATAATTTCACAATGCATCGTATCCTGAACGTATTTTCCATTAGTATATTCTAGTGCATTAGCAGCAAACCAAATATGCCTTTTGAAGACCTAATTAAATCCCCACAAATGCGTTTAAAAGTTAAAATAAACACGCTATAAGGATAACTTCTGTAGGTTTCTTAGAGCGCATGAAAGTTTTGAGCAAATTGCGGAACGAAACTCAAACAAACCTAAAAAGCGTTGAAGATGGGGATACCATAATGTAAGCGGAAGTTATGAGCAGAGATATAGTCAGATAGGACAGTGGTTTTCTTGCCTGTTAGGCTGGTACCTTTTAAATAAATGAATTTTCAATTAACAAAAACAATGTCCAATTATGTCAAGGGACATTGGAATGGTCATTTCTGGTTTATAAGTAATCTTCAATTGGCTTTACCCAGCCCCAAGTTTGGGACACCTGGAATCCGACTCAGATTATTTGACCATTGAATCAAGCAGCCTACCACTGAAATCATAGGCCCATTGCCCTGTCGATTTCGATTGGGCATATTGCTTATTGGAAGAGAGAATTTAATTCAGATGCATTAAACTTACGATTGGGTATGGCTGATGCGTAATAAGCCACAAATGGTTTTTTAAGTCTCCCTGTCTTTACTGGAATGTATTTTTATATCTTTCCTGCCAATATGCGATCGCCTGTGAGCTGGCTCTAAACTGAGCCATAACAGGAAAAACAAGTTCAGTAACCCGACTGTTGAATGCCCTTCCACGATAAACCTAAAATACGTGTCATTATGTCATTTTGGTGTCTAACATGATTAAGCATTCTAGAACTAATTTTGAAGCACTAAGCATCGTTCTGAGGAAGAGCAACTGCACAAGTTGAAATGCGAGAGGTCTTCTAAAACTCTGATGAATTTTCTAAACATATTGCTTGCTGTAGCCTATACGAATAAATCACTAACTCGCTGAGTGCGGCCACATTTCCTTATGATCCTGTGAGGCTGTACACGGTCGCTTGGCTCTGCTTGTATTTTAAAATAAAATCTGTTAATCTCAGCAAATTGTAATTTAGATAATCAGAACTTCAGGCCAGTAAGAACTTTTGTTGACCACGCCTGTATTCCACTTTGCAGGTGTGAACGAATAAAACATCCTCATCTAAATCGACCAAAAGCCTTTTCATTTCGCAGGAAGGGAGAATTTAACGATGGTAGCATAGTTTCTGCGCGTTTTGTGTGAATAAACACGCCTAAAGCCCGAAGGTCGCGTTAAATTTGTTTTTGAATCAGGAGTAGAACACAGCTCTCAGTGCCAAACTGAAACAACCATCCATATGATCATGCACAAAAGCAGCTAGCACTGTTCTGCAGGGTAAGTTAAATTTTAATGGCATAAAATCGTTTGCTTTCATTTGATATTGTTTGCAAATATGGCTCCCCAGCCACCCAGGGGATCCCATGGCCGTTATAAATTGTTTTACCAGCGAAGACATGAAAATCGAAACTATGAAACTCTATCCGCAACCCCATGGACATAGATTTGGCTGTATCCGGCTACACGTAGTGCGCTTGAAGATTGCTTATGTGCTACAAGGCAGCATTTGCGTCAGGCTTTAGCGAATATATGCTGACCTGAATGATATCGGGTCCCGAGTTGTGAAGTCCAATAAAACTCCCATAAATCATTTGATCCCATACCAGAACACAAACCATGACTCAAGGAAAATCAAAAACGAGATACTATTGCAAAGACTAAGCCGTGTGCAGACACCAGCTGGTGAAAACGGGGTCAAAGTTTTCTGTTAGCACAAGGGGCATGGTGAACCTACAGGGGCTTCATAAGGAGAGTTTTTCCTTAACACCAATTAGTAAGCACCATCAAGGTATTCAAGGAAAGAGAAGTCTGAGAACTGACACTCTAAAGATCAGGATAATGCTCCGTACATGTCACCATGGAGCAGCAGAAAGCCCCGAAAGTGCTGGATACCTCGTACGTGCGTGATCAGTAAGATCTGCGTGGGCTTTAATAGGACCTGGGTTCAAATGTGGTAACATTAATTTGAGAGTAAAATGAACTAAGCTCTCGTAGATTGCACTGTTCACAAGAGAGCGTCGGTGTTTAACCTGACCGTAAATTACACCTTTGAGATCTGGCGGTATGATAAATAACTCGACGTGAAGGCACACAGTTAAGCTTTGGCAACTAAAAGGAGAAGAACCCGAGATAATGATCCTTCTTTGGCGAACGCTGAGACAAGGGACGCCGACATACTAGGAGATATGCTAAAAATAGCACATTTCTGTGACTTCATTTTGCAAACTACATTCGGTTGCAAGAATCTTGAGAAACTCTTTGAAAGTTAAGGCCTGTCTCAAATTGATCCCAGAAACCAAACCTAAGAGTGTAAACCGAGCCGTCAAGTTTTATCATTAAGGTTTCCTGACTTCCGTCTGTGAGTTCATCCTAAAGAGACGCTGATAACAGAACATGCTATTGTCTTTCAAATTCATATTTGAAGAAAGTTTCTAAAAGTAGGAACAACGTGTCGAAAGAAGGGTGGCAAGGTAAATTTCACGGCAATTGGACAACGTATCGCGCACATATGCACAGATTCCTTCAGAAGAAACATAAATTATGTGTTGAATAAATAAAGTAAGAGCATAAAGCCACTCGGGATTGCGTGCATAAAAGCGTGTGCGCGTCTCGTTTTGTGTCAGCCTGCTCGAAAGCACATATCAGTCACAGTCCGAAATGTGAAAAAGTGAATGAAGGATGATTTGTGACATGCTGTGCTTTCTAGAACCTTGAGACCTATTCATATGATTTGACAAAGGCAATTAAAGATGGACCAACAAGAAGCATGCTTGAGTAAAGCAGAACTTGACGAGCGTTAATTCGCATATAGGGTAGTGACGGCGGGCTCAGGGATGATAGAGAATTGCAAAGTAAAGGCGTTGGCAACAAAGCCTGAGGGGTTCAATGAAGTGAGTAGCCTTCATAGGCTCTAATATGAGTCATTGACATGGCGAAGAGCGCCGAATGAAATGCCTGACTGGTTTGCCACTTGGTTCATTCCGGGACCCATCTGCAAACCAAGCGTAGCTGAACCTTCGGGCGTCATCTGGTCGCATCGAATGTCGACAATGTGGCGCTGCGCTCCCATTCCACGCATGCCTGCTTGACTAGCCAACTTGTTTGTACCGTACTGCAGAGTAATGATACCTTGACCCTCTTTGCTCATGTCATCGCAGCGGATGTCCGCAGCATGCCTGGCGCCACCCATCACCATACCCTGAAAAGAAACATTGGATAGTTGATTTTAGAGAATGTAGGCGTAATGGTCGAGTTTCCTATACAGACAAAGCATAGGCTAAGGTTTTCTGGAAAATCCGTCAAGTTTTCTGCTCGCTACGTCAATGGTATGCACCTTTAAGTAAGAAGTAAATGAACATTCATTTGTATGGGACTCAGGTCCTTTTGCAAACGTACGGCGATGTCTGTTGATCGTTTTAAAAGGGAGGTATTTTCTACTCGAAAAAATACCCCCTCCAAATACTTTAAGTCCACTACCGATGGGATAGAGAACAAATAACTAACGGTGGCTTTCCGATTGGGACAAAATTTAATTGAAGTTACTTTGAACCTAGTGCTTCAATTGGCAACGATTGAATTTAAAACGCAAAAAAGATTTTCTGCATCATATCTATGATACCGAAGTTCATGGGGAAACCAGGTGAAAATAAAGTTTATTCACATCAACGTTCGTACGAAAAAAGTAGTTACTTTTGCCTCCTCCATCAAAATCATGAAGAAATTTTTTTGAGGACAACCAGTTTGATCACTTCTGTATATCCATAATATACTTTTTCACCCTGGCACTTACAGCAAGTCAATCTCATATAATTTCAGCTCGCCATATGCATGTCTGAATATATGAATCGTCTAAAATTATAATGTTTACATTCCACGGCTAAATCCCAGCACTTAGCTAGAAGTTTGAAAAAGGAATAAATTTATGGCTTGCTCAAAGCCCAGAAACTTTGAAAAAGTAGGCAACAGGGCCTCGTTTTGCAAGTAGCCTATGCCCGATGAAAGGATTATCTTAAATAAACCGGTGGAAAAATGAGCAGGGTTGCTTGAACATGTTGATTTCATTCTCAAAGTTGAAAAGTAAGAAAATATAATAACATGCTAAATAAGTCGATGTATCAAAAATAAGGTATAGCAAAGTAGACGGTGCCACAACAAGCTAAACTGCGATAGAAAATATGACTTAAAGCATACAAGTGATGGATAAAAGGATGCGTATAAGCTGCACATCAATGACAAAATCTTAACCAAAATTAAAGTGATGGTTCAAAGTGCGCGCTCAGAACGATGAGAATGGAGGTTTACCAGTACCAATCGATATTGCAAAAAGATAGGCGAACACTCTCGCTCGACACACGTGGCATGACCTCCATCCACTTTCTGGCTACCTAGACATTCTGCTTAATCCGGGCATGAAAGTGAAATCCTGACTATAGTTTGGAAAAAGAGACGAGGTTGAAATATAGAATGAAGTACTGAGACCAGTGTCCAGTTAACTTGTCAGTTTAAGATTTCACCTACAATTTTTTCATGTTCCCATTCCCAATTTTTGCATACTTCGAATGTATGTTACGAATAGGTAGTTCAAAGATGCCCACATATATTTCCCTCAAATAATTTGAATTGAACTGAATTTGTGAAGTTATTAATCAGATTCTACCTATACAAGGCAAACTTAAGACCTCTTGTGAGGAATATGTCTGTATACCAACTAACAAATTAAATAAACAAATTGGCAGAATACGAACACCATGAGTGCAAGCCTTTCCTTTCACTTAACATAAGACACTGAGGTACAAAACTAATTGGTATGCTCTTCAAACCTGTTCAGGCTTCAGTGTCGTTGTCAATGCCCCTCAAAACCTCATTTTTTACTAGACTATTGTTCAATCCAGCGACCAACCTACAGGCTCACATCTTGGCATATCTCATCCGTAAAGTAAGGGATAAATGGTAAAAAACGATGTAATGCAATTACCAGAGTCCCCTGCTTTCGAACTGCAAACCCGGCTCCTGCAAACTACTATCCTGCAATACCAATCCTCCCCAGTCTTTTCATTCTTGGTGCTGATGACGTGAAGCTACATGCTTAGTATTCCGAATTTATTTCCAATAAGCCTTCTTCATTCTGTCACACATTTAAATGACGAGAGTGCAATAAATTTTCCATAAATACAAGCGTGGACAATTGGATTCCTTATATTTAAGTTATGTATCTACATTAGTCCTCTGAAAGCATGCGAATGTGCATGAGAGATGGGTAACGAAACAACGATTGTAGAGAATATTAATTTTTTGGGATGCTATCTGTGGTGCTGCAGTCTGACATAAAAAAACATGGAGATAATTATTAAGTGTGAAAGTTCTTTGGTTCGACCTAGTTGAATTTATCTAGTTAACCCAGCAGGATCTGTAGAAGAAACAGCCAACTTTCTCAGGAGGGACAGCCACAAAAGACTTAATGAGAAATTAGTCTCGGGCTGCTGACATAGATCTCCCAAATTTTGCTCAATAATTGTACAAAAGAGGAAAAAACACAATGCCAACAGCGCACGTCATCAACTGAAGCTTGGCGAATTTTAGTTAACCCATTCTCCCATGATCTTCGGAATATTGTAAGATCACATCTGGAGTAGGCCATCAGCGCCTGGAGAAGTTCAGTGAGCCCATTTCAAGAGTACCTCAAAGGGGCCTTAGGGAAGGACAAATTTCTGTTCTGAAGATAGACACAACAATCCGCGCCTGTTTTCCGTCAATAAATCAAACTGAATGAAACAGGATATGTGTCTCATCTTCAATTATCAAAGCGATTGGTCTTTGCTACATATGCCAGCCCAATATGGATAATAAGTTCACGGAAAGACTCAATTGTTTGATGTCTACCGGCACCATATACAGTAGAAAAATTTTGCGGAAGTTTTACGGGACTTCTTCAGCGTATTACACAACTTTTACTTGTCTGACATTTTCTGCACACCGTGTCTGCGATTCCCGTAGTTGTTATCAGCCTTCCTATCGTAAGTGGGCGCCAGGCAAAGCCTACATTTTGGTGGTCCCACATGATCTGTTGTCTTATCTTTTGTTCTGGCACCTCTTCAGTTCCAGTTGTAAATTTTATTTAACTGTCCATTTCATCTTGCTCCTCATCCTCCTTCTCCTCCCCTCCCCCTCGTCCTCCTCCTAAACTGCCTCTTTGATCATCAGGAATCGTGCGTGGTGACTTTTCAGTTAAATTCTGCCAACATTGTCGTTACCTGACTGAATCACCTAAAACCGATCCCTTGGACATTGCAAGTCTCGCTTTTATCTTACACAGCCCCGCTTAGTGTCTGTTGCCGATTTCAGGTTCGGCACCATGGCGAGTTTATGAATAGTCTGTTTACTCATTGGTACTGCACAGGATTACCTTTAAAATGAAAACTATCGGATAGCCGAAAAAAGTTGATCAAGTTACCTTCTGCGAAGCACATTGATTGGTGCCCATCTGCAGCGTGAGAATTGACTGACCTTCTCTCGTGATGTCGTCGCAGCGAATGTCGGCCACATGGCGGACGCTCCCCATCGTCATGCCCTTTTGTGAGGCAAACTTGTTGGTGCCCATTTGGAGACTGCAAATTCCAGCGCCTGTGCGATTCAGAACAGAAATTACTTAAACTGGGGTGAAAAGGGCGCTAACATTAGTGTTATTTGAGAGGTCAAACAAGAGAAGGGAGACTGGAAAGGTTTCTTATGGCCTCGTTTTGTCATGGATGTGGCAGTTGAAAGAATAGGTGTTGCCAAACCACCAGAATTTTCGGAATTGGTTCGGTTCAGCAGTAGAACTGAGCAGAAAAATCGGTAGAAGGCGTGCATTGTGTACAGTTGCTTCGTGGCGGTAAACCACCTCTACACAAAGCTGGTTTTAGTCTACGCCCGCGTCCCCTCCCTATGTGTGCATCGCATGAGCTAGTGTAAGCGATAACCAAATGATTTGGTTTGGTGATTCGTTGGTTCGTGAACGATTAAAGTTGGCTCTCTTCTGGGCTCTGCGTTCATGTTCCATAGGCTCGGAAGACCTGATAACGTGATGCCTAGTGAGGCATATGTTATCGCGGTGGAACGCTCGTACGACCATCAGAAGACACATATGTCAGCCGTGTTTTAACCTTCGGAGGAGAGCTTACATGCGACTGCGGACGGATGTGACACCAAATCGGTCGGTGACCAGTGGTCATGTATTCAAATCTTGACTACCCGTCTGGGGTAGTCAATAAGCCTGGAATGGCTATTTAGTCTCCTTAGGTTTGTCGTTACCATTTTGTCCTTATACGGCTCTAGTTCCTATGCCTCAATCTGAGATTTTCATGGATCCGGAGCCCCAGGTCTAAAACTGAATTTCTCTTTCCACTCCAAAGGCAAGACGGGTTGATAAATTTAAGTCAAAGTGGTTATAATATACACATACCTGAATTAAGATCCCTCACTGGGAATGTAAGACATACGGTAGATATTGCAAGGGTTTAATACACCTTTTATTGTTTCCTAACATGTTACCCTCAAATGCTCCAAGCTACTGAAATAAAACAACTGTTGGATATTTGGCTAACCAGAAGGGGACATCTCCTCCACTTTCGTATCCGCGCAGTGGCGCATTGACCCGAAACTCATGCCTTTCTGAGAAGCTAGTTTGTTAGTTCCAGCCTGGAGACCAATGACCCCCTGACCGGCTCGCAGTTGTTCAGCGGTCCACTGACGAGCTTGCTTCTGCGTCGGTCTTGGTCCGCAAGTTGGTCCCTGGAATCCATTTCTTTGACACTAAAATGTAAAGATGTTCTTGTGATATAGTGGTAACCTTTTTTCAAAATGCCCGTCAAATACTACCTACCACGACCTTGTGTTAGTTCCTTTCAAGGAAAAAAGTAACCAACATTTTTGTTCACTAGCCTTAAATCCTTTGTTAAACTCAATTCTGTATACTTAAACAGTATGCACAATTTTTTGACTTCTTTACTTAGTACCTAGGTAACAATATATTATCAAAATATTTTCTTCGTGAGAAGTGATTTTACTAGGACGGATCAAAACGGTGGAGCCAACAGCCGGGCTTTCAAATAGTGGCCTTGTCCACCCAAAAAGTTCGACCGTCGTAGTCCGACGAGGTCCACTGTGAGACCAGACTTGCACCGTATCCACCGCACTCTCTCTTTCCCCCGCCCGCCTGCCATGCCCTGATCAAGCCCTCGTGTTGGTCCAGCACATCCACCACGCCGCCAAAAAAATACGGAGCTTAGTTTTCTTTGCAGATCGTTTCTACAGCATGGCCTACACGAGGAACGTACCTTTGCCAAATTTACTGTAAGACTTGGAGCCCCGTATATCGATTTCAAAGTAATTGACGACCGATCTCTAGCACTAGCCCGAAATCATTTTAACGATCCGTTCGTCTCACTATTAAAACAGGGCCATTTGCTTACAGGGAAATATCTTTATTTTGTAATGCCTAAGACTGCACATTTAGTTTGCTCCAAACCGAGCTAGTAGTTTCATTTAAAAGACAGCCGGTATGAGATAGTCTATTCCAAGGTTCTGTGAGCTGTCAATTCGCGGGGACGAGTACCACGTATTAAACCTTCCAAATAAGACCCTTGTTTGTAGGTCTCGAAAGAACTTATGTACCAGTCATTTTTTGTTAGATGTTGCAGACTAGCTGAGCATATCAAATTCACAAGTCAGGCAAATCTATCTAAGGAGGCTTGTTTTGGTCCTTCGGAAGACGACCACAATTGACAGTGTGTTTATTTAGGTAAAAGGCATACCGTATAGTTTGAAACCTGTAGAATCATGTGGAAAGGCGAGTCAGGTTGTAGAGTATGCATTACCTGTTGAAAGTTTTAAGGGCTACACAATTTCCACCCGCGGAACACGGCGTGTTCCTCGAAAATGATTTCTTCGAAGGGAGCCTTAAAATCTTGCCTAAGAAAAGGATGTTGCTTTGTCTTAGCTTATAATTTTCTACTACGTTTACCGAGGACCTTTACAGAAAGCCAGCATTCTCTTTTACGTTCTTATCAATATTTTAAGCTAAACTCCATACTACTTTGAACTTTTGAAACGGTAATATATGGCGTGTATACCTCAGTTCCCAGTTGCATGATCGTATTTAAGACCTGTGACATGTTGCGTGACTCGTACAGATCAACCGTTTGGAAGAGGCTCGTCCTTGGAACTCCATAGGCTTCCGCAGCGTCCAAGAAGATCTGGATGTTTTCCATCTGAGATGACAAAAACAAAGCAAAAGCGTTAGATCACCGTTAGCCTATTGAAGAAAAATGTTAGAGATCGAACTATTATCTCTTTCTAGGATAGCGGCTATGTCTTCCAGACGATTGCAGTAACAATTTTGCTTCTGTGGGGGAGTGGAGAGAACGGATACAGTTTGTTTTTGTTTGTTTTTTGCTTTTTTTGTTTTTATGTTTGTTTTTCGAACAAACGGAATAAGGAGAGGGAGCATAGGAGCTTCCTGAAAAGCCAGCTGGCATCAGAAAGTTGAAGGATCAGTTCATAAAATGCAGGTGAAATGAATTTTCAGGTAGATAAAAGCCTTTGTTGCCTCCAAGATATGAAAAGAGAGCACGTTGTCAGCCATTCAACTTCTTTAAATTGTTGTTGATTCATAAACTTTCCTTCGGTCCTGATGGTCCTTTCTGGCTTGCTAGCCGTCGTCAGCCTGCCATACCTAATCTCAGGTTTGGATAACCTGAGACTCGAATCTGGGCCCCGTGGTGGATGTACATTCTGTTGGACGCTCTACAATCACGCCGCTAGTACGTTTGCCTTGCCAGTTTCGATCGGGTGGATTGGATGGAAGCGTACCAATCAGTTACGGGATTCATTCGTTACATTCTGCTTTGGGGCTCACACTCGAACCCCGCCAGCAGCCACACAGCGGCTATCAGTTGTAAAGACAGAGGAACAACGCCGACAAGGGAGACTGTAATGGCCATTTTCGGCACATTAGCCATCATCAGGCATACCCAACACCAGGGGTGCACCACCACCCGAGGCTCGAACCCGCAACCCGTTAATTGGCAGTTCAATGCTCTAACTCACAACGCTAGTTTAGAATATCGACTTCCATTCATCGATCGCTAACAGAACCCACTCGTTCCGCTCTGCCTTGAGGCTCACTCTCGAGCCCCGCCAGCAGCCGCACAGCGGCTAGTAGTCGTGGGGCGGATGAACCTTGCCAACAAAGACAAGGGAGTCTGGAATGACCTGCCGGTTACGATCAGGCTGGGGCACACGCCTGTCGCTTGGCTCTTGGAATTTTGGCATGACACTGGGCTTAATGCTTCATGAACAAAATTCGCCAGTTATCAAAACCTGAAGTTGGGTATGATTGACTGATGAGGACTAAGAAGCCACAAATGACCACCGAATCTCAATTCTCCGTGTGGGTATTCGTTGTTGCATAGAACCTTATTTTTAAAAAATGTAACGCTGAGAAGACCATAAGCAGTTGAAGTTGTCTTGTGAAAGATGCAAACACTATTCTTTTATCTTATCTGCAAATGTTCGACTCGCTTATGTTTCTAGTGGTCTACGTATTTTCATGTTTGTTACAATTTTGCCAAAAAACAATGATGAAAGTGAGCATTTCCAATCCTCGGGAAGGCACCTTTACTTATTTGTATGAACTTGTTCATTTAAACTAACACCTACTGAAAACTTTGAAGGGAGGACCTCTATCGTGGACTGTCTGCTCGTTCCCATGAGCGGCATTTCAGAATTCAAACATAAAACAACTTGGCATATAATCAAGTTTTCAGCGAAAACAAAATATAGTTTCATAGTGAAAGTTCCATTGAGATGTTGTGGCCCTCTTTCCAAAGAAGAATTTTACACTCTTCATGTTCGAAGTTAGCAATGTCTCAATTACCTGCTTGAACGGTAGGTTTGAAGTGTTTGGTTTTAGGGGCCTCCTAATGGATGCAGCCTGTGGCGGAAGGTGTGGTGTTCTCTCGTAGACGGCATCAACCAACCTGTGGGATGAACAAAAACCAAATTGATCAATGGGCGTATATTAAGGATAAAACGCTAAACGTACGTGATTGTGATAGACATGCATGAAAAAAACTGGAGGGCTTTGTAGGACCTGCTATCATCTAGCACAGTGATTTGAAAGCCGGGCACTTGGGGAAGGCGACACTGGTCAGGAAGTGCAACACAAGAAGCAGCATTGTTGTCGTCGTCATCATCATCATCATCCTCATCACCACCACCATCATCATCATCATCATCACCATCATCCTCATCCTCATCATCATCATCATCATCATCATCATCATCATCATCATCATCATCATCCTCATCCTCATCCTCATCCTCATCACATCATCATCATCATCATCATCATCATCATCATCATCATCATCATCATCACCATCATCATCATCATCATCATCATCATCATCATCATCATCATCATCATCATCATCATCATCATCATCACCATCACCATCATCATCATCATCATCATCATCATCATCATCATCATCATCATCATCATCATCATCATCATCATCATCATCATCATCATCATCACCATAATCCTCATCATCATCATAATCTTCTTCTTCTTCTAACCAATGTCCTCAATTTGCGATTTCCCCACCCGTTAACAGCTCGTAATTTCCTGTATTTCAAATTTCAGGTACGCGTTTTATGCTCCATTGATATATTTAACCAAGTTAATCCCGTAAAGGCGATTTTCAATTGTACTCGCCGAAAAGGCATATCAATTAGTTTCAACTTTGTATTTATTTACGATACTGACTAAAGCCCAGACCTGCCTATTTCACAGATCCTGTACCGCTACCTGACGCAGCCGTGGGGTTTCGGCTCATCAGTGGGTCCCCCAGCGTTCCCCGTGTGTTTTCTGGAATATGGTACAGGATCACTTACTTTAGCTTACCCGGCGCATCAAACCCCGACTACCACCATAACTGTATTGCAGGAGTCCCTACATCACATTTTCCCAGTGGGGCCACATATTCATCCAAAATATGTTTGATGAGCTCTCATTTCATCCTATAGACACGTGCCACTGCACTTTCATTGGAACACCGAAAGTCCACGTGCCGCGCGTTCATTCCTCGAGGATCCAAGCCAAACATACCGCACGCGCGCATGACCCAAACTGCTACAGAGACCGTAAGGCAGTAATATTATGCCGAAAAGAGGCATGCTTACCTTACAAGGATTTGTCCGTCCTTCAGGCTGTGCTGTAGTCCTTCGCGCCCAGTGGCAACAGACTGTCCAGTGAGGGCGTTGATCCACTGAGCGACCTCCTGCTCCGCAGCGGGATCATACTTGCTGTTCAGCTAAACAAAAGACTTGGGATAAATTTTCAAGCACAGCGGATAAATAGAACGCGTGGAAGTTGGGTGCCACCTCAATGCTACCAGAAAAAAAGGAGTATTAGAAAGACTACTTTGTCCCGACCATTCAGACATTCTCTACGATTGGTTGGAATACGATGACAGAGAAGGTGGACGCAGCAGCGCAAGCAGGTGCAGCTAGAGTTCTCCTCAGGCAGGTGACAGCCGAAATGCATCCACCTGCAGCCAATCGGTGAAGAGAGAAATATCGATCGGCCTCAAGGCTCTGTTATCACACGCGCGTACGCAACGCTTAACAGCTGAAAGCGACATGAGTCAGCTGCGGCGCTGAGGAGCATGAGAACCGGCAGCTACCGATCACTTTTTGTCTACTTCAAAGCCCTTCGTCATGCTTCGCAAAAGCTCCAAGAATGTAAAGGCAATAATGGCCCTCAATGTCCACATGAATTTTTTCATAAATATTAATAGTTGTGGGAGTGAGGAGGAAGCAGAGTAGTCGGGCATTGGAACAAGTTAGACTCGTGCAGGCATCCACCACCAGAATCACAGTATGGACTTCATAAAACCTGGCAGCTTCACGTAGACTCAAAACAGTTGTTTTTGGATGAAGTCGGACTGCTCGGCTGCCGATTTCACGCTTAAGGGCTCCGCCTCAAAATTACGCCCGACATGCCTCCACGCAAATAGCAAATATTTTCCCAGTTTTAACTAACAGAACGGGCTTAATTTTATATCCTCATTTCAGAAACGAGTGAGGAGGCAGCAAAATAGAAAAGGTGAAATCTTTTTGAATTTTGCTGTTTTTTGTCAACGTACTACGACACTGAGATATTCAAAACTGTCAAAGTAGTAATGAGGAACGTGTTTGTTAACCGTATAATTTGTCTGCCTTGGTTGATTTTACCTGCTCTTAAAGATGTTCTCTCGCCGTCCTCAACAGATCGAAGTTTGCTAATCGCGAAACTTTCAATTCCCAAGGCTTTGGTTAAAAAAACTAATTTGATAAACCCCTGGCGTCGAATGGGCCTAGTTGGAGGCAACCATTATATCTGCCCAGACCCGCTTGAAGTCATCTTTAATTAACCCTGCCATTTGAGTGGAATTGGAAGCGGAGCAGAGAATGAGATTGGTGCAAAATTACTATAAACAAATTCAGCGCGTCTCATCGCTCCAATGCACACGTCGTCGTGGGGACGTCGTCAAATACGACGGTCAGTCTGCCTTATGAGCTTGATCCGATTAGTTCTTCCAGTGGCAGCTGACATCAAAATTGCAGTCACAGAGCCCTTGTTTATGAAGACGCCAGCAGCTGAATTTACGCAGCAGACCTCTTAACTTGATCACTTGTTGACGGTCTCGGTTGTAAGATCAGGGTACAGAACTGCGCTGCAGCCAGGGTGCAACTTCATGATGCGCAGAACGATGGGGAAACGTTTAACGTTCGCGACTTTAGGCCTAATCTGTTCTTGTTTTGTTCCGTCTGCCAG
Organism: Schistocephalus solidus; assembly: GCA_017591395.1. NCBI lineage: Eukaryota > Metazoa > Platyhelminthes > Cestoda > Diphyllobothriidea > Diphyllobothriidae > Schistocephalus > Schistocephalus solidus. The sequence goes on from WEDG01010941.1 coordinate 22,522, forward strand.
CTAAAACTCAGATACGCATCGTTTAGCATAGAACCGAGTTTGCTCATAGGCCCTCGAATAGATATCTGAACTTCCGAAGGATTCTGATTTTGTATAAAAGATATACTAAAGGAAAATGATGTTTTACATATAAATACAACAGTTGTGATTTTCAGGAAGCATCCAAAACTTGTTAGACAAAACAGCGAATATTCTTAAGAAAGTGTACTGTTGGATGGATGTCATTGCAGCCAGCAATGCACAGCGTATTCCAACACACAAAGGGAATTAAGATGTCCGCTGATAACTCGTCACTTCATGGTTTGCCTTTTTGCGGACATGATACTTTGCGGGTTTTCTCCAGGGTTTTTTGAATTTCGATAAGTCACGGGACTGGTTATGTTTTTATTATCATCTTAGGTATATTTAAGAGTGTACAGTACAGTGGTTAAGAGCATGGGAAGTGTGTATAAGACTGTTGGAAAGATTGATAAGGTTTATAAGAGTATGGTAGGGGTTTATGAAGCTTTCAAAATGTATAAAAGAGTTACCAGGGATGTCTTCCTGCACAGAAAGACTGATGGAACGCTAAAAAACCTCAGTTACTCTGAGGTCCGCTTGCGCTTTGAGAGAAACCACTCCATGTCCCACAAACTCAGCTCTGTTAGCAGCTTGTTAAATCGAGCTAAAACTCAGTGTTCTAATATAGAAATATACTGAACAGTGATAAAACACCTCTTCAAAATATTTTCAAAGAATGGATATCCTCCTGACTTTGTTCGTTGATGCATGCGACACTTCCAAAGCTACGCCCACTCAAGCACCAAAACCAACGAGCGGGCGAATCCTCCCAAATGAAAAAAATGTATTTGAGCTGGTCAAACGACAGCTAAAAAAAAAACATCAGATACGGATGGCGCACATTTCTACAAATACTTTGCGCACCTAGCTTGTACACCCTAAGGACAGGGTTGACTATTTCAATAGAAAAGAAATTTTCTACAAAATACCGTGTACCAGTTGCGATGCAGTCTATTGTGAGCAAACCGGGAAATCTCTTTCCACCCGTATACATGAACATCAGCTAGCGGTGAAGAGACGTGAGCACCTGTCCCAGGTAGTCATGCACACACTGACCACAGGACGTATATTTGCATGGGAGGAGACCCGCATCCTTGGCGCCTGACCAACAAGGAAGGGCCGCAAATTCCTGGAGGCAATACACTCAGACGATGCATGCATTAATAGGCATATTGATTTAGACGCCATGTACAATTTTCTCCTGGTCAGATGGAAGCGAACACAGCCACTATCGACCGGATAATGGAATCCAGTGAACGCCTATTGGTTTACACTTTGATCAACCACATAATGTTGCTTTAGGCCCTCTTCAAAAATAGCTGTTTTTTATACATCTCCCATTTGTCTGAAGAGGACCAGATTTGAAAATTCACACAATAAAGATACTTTTTTCCAAAGTAGTGTGTGATAATCCCAATTCCCACGTTTCATTGCGTCTGACGACGGGCCGGTGTAACCTGCTTGAAAATTCCCTAATAAAACTCGATTGTTCCGAAGAACCGTACTTCCGACATAGGTACTAGCTAAAAGCCCAGACACGTGTTTCGCCGATGTTTCTGCTGCTGCATGACGCAGCAACGAGGGGTTCGGCTCCTCAGTGGGTCCCCCACTTTCATGGGGGCTCTCTGGACGTAACCCCTACGACATTCGCGGTGTTATTGTATACATTCGTTTTGTCGGTAGACCTCTAATATCTGTATAAATGCAATCAAATATTTTAGAAAAGGTACACACAAAATCACTCCATTGGATTCTTTTATAAGAAATTACGCTTACTTTAAATTTAATGCCTAGCAAATGAGAGGTTTGGTGTTACAAACGTTTTCAGATATTCACGAGCACAAAGGGCATGCCATATGTTTCATATATTTCGGCGCTGTATTGTTCGCATCGCGAAAGGTTATTTGGACTAATTTTAGACAAAGTACAATGAATGCTGTTTGAAGTTGATGTAAACAAGTGAGATAGTGGTTTATGTTTTAAAATTCACAGCCGTAAGACACAGTTTTCAAAACCAAAATTTAGATCCCGTTTAAGTGCATTGCTACGGAGGCTATCCATCGATAAAGACATCACCCCTCCTGTAATCAACCACAATAAACCCCAATTTTCATTGTTGAATGCTAATGCCCATGAGAATGGAAGCAGCAAATCAAATCCTATCAGTATATAAACACGGAACTTTCTAAACTGTGCATTGCTTCCGTAAGCCCCAGATCATCTACAAATTAAACCTTTCCCATGTACCCATATGCAATTCTAACTAAATATTATACCACATCGGTAGAGGCGCGGCCTTGTAATGTTGTGGTTGAAAGTTACAAAAATTTATTTTTCTGCGATTTTATGGCCTTCTCTGTTGCCAAGCAAAATGAGGATGATTAGTTTTCGAAAGTTTCATTCATGGGGCAGATAACCGATTTTTGGTTGAATCACTGCAGTCCAGGTGAACCTAATGTCGAAACCATCCTTCTCAAGGGTGATGGCTACGTACAAGTGCTTCCCGAATGAAAGTTATTAGCAACCCTGTGCATGTGAAGTTAATGGACGGGAGTTGTTATTTTCCGTCTCGCCAAGCCGCACACCACCAAGTTTTATTCACCCTGATGGTTTAACACTTCTGATGCAAGAGGGAGCATGGTACAGTGTGGCTTATTCCCTTCCCCAAGAATATGTTTCTTAACTTTATTTGAGTAATCATTTTTTCGTGTTTGCAAGCCCGCCAGAACCTTTCACACCATGTTGAACGAGATTTAAAGCATACAGCCGAGAAAGTATCATGCATTTTGAATGCTGCAGTATTTTCAATTTTTTTCGGAAAAAGTTTCCAAACGTGCATTCCGTCGGTCATTGACACATGAGCAATGGAATTTTCCCCACCACAGGTGACAGGGCGCGACCGCACTAGATTCAAATGTTAAGGCATCTTACCCCATTAAGGGCTAAGTAGGGATATGCAAACTTCCTTTTTTTCCAGATTTGCTATTGGAATCGGCCTTTCTAACCACCATAATAAAAACCAAAAACGTCCATTCTTGGTTTTTCTGCAGAAGACGAGGGCAGATTATCAGTTCTTCCACTTTGTCCACAGTAAATATTAACAAAGGTGATCATAGTTAGAGGCATATGGTCTGAAGTCCATGTCAAAATGAAACGACCGAACGGCAAAAATTGGTCTTTTATTCTTTCAATTCCCCCCCCTCGCAAGTGCTGCATCTGTGGTGTTCCTCGTGAGGATTGGTCGGGCGGGGACGCAAGAGACTAGCAACTTCCCAAAAAGCTACTTGATCTGCCAGTTGTTAACACAAATGGTCCAACAAACTCCACTTCAGTATTGTCTGTTTCAACCGCAGCTTTATTACACAACCCTGGGAAAGTTATTGAGTGGGCTGCTGCGAAGCGGTAAGCAACTCAAACAAAAAGCAAGGACTGATCACTCCGCCGATTGACGTGAAGGAGGTCAACAGGGCACGCTGAATCGCCTACAACTACGTCGGCTGCAAAGGGGACAGAGGTCACGCGAGCCCGCTAGACTTCAACCTCGGGGGTCTAAGGAAATCAGCAGTGAACTGGCAGGTCAATGTTAGCGTGTCCAGTACAGGTATAATTCAGGCCTAGTAGGAGCGGCAGCAGCATTTCACCGAGGATGGAAGTTGCTGAAAGGTCAGTAAGAATACGATTCGGTCCATGAACCCATTCTTTCTTTTTTTCTTCTTCTTCTTCTTCTTCATCATCATCCTTATCGGGAGACGATGAGCACAATATATATATGTAAATATATATTTTTTGGATGGATGCAAACACGTGAGGCTCAGGTAATTGAAAACATGGTACCCCTGTAGGCTGTTTTATATATTTTACAAGCTCAATCAACCCTTCACACACTCTTATGAACACTTACTATCCTCGTAAATTATGTATTGCTCACTTTTAAATATTCGTAAGAAAATAAGAATCATGTACGAAATATCCCACGAAATACCAGAAATCCGTAGAGCATATCACAGGAGAAAATCCGCAAAATATCAAGTCAGCGAAAAGCCAAGTGCGAAATGGCACGGGATAGTTAAATTCAATAATGGGAATTCAATAATTCCCTATTGTATTAGTAGACCGACATTGCTTCCGAAATAGATTCGAAAATCAAGACTGTGAGTGGTTGAGCAAAATGAGATATGAGTAAAGTATTCGAAGCACTCACCCTCCTGGAGATCGCAGACTCCGTGGTAACGCCATTTTCCTCGCTGTTCATGATTGAGGGGAGCTGGGGGGATAAGTCCGAGAGCAAGATCTGTACGAGTGGACGCTGTCCTGATAACTGGCGCAATAACAATCACCGGTAACAGCTACAGCGGATGAAGAAACGAGGCTTGCCTTCATCCCTCCGCCTCCACCCCTCTCCCTTAACTGCTTAACCAATAACGTCTGCGTGCCCCATCCCCGCTCTACCGGCCAAAACGGCCGCATTTCAGAAACTCGAGGAGGCTATGCACGCACACACGCACGCACACATGCACATTACACCTGAATGTCGCCAATAGGCAGCAAACACGGGCAAGCATGCGCCTGCCACCAACAGCACCTTCAACTGTCCAATCAGCGAGCAAGTGCATGGTTGCACACACACACATGCATGCCTGTGCTGTTGCGTGGTCAAAATCGATTAACCTGCGTCGGCAGTAGCGCTGGCAGCTGGGACACGCAGCGCCTTCTTAATTGCCTAATGCACCACGCACAGACCCATTGTTGCTGGCTGTCCGTGCGCAGGCACATCGAACGCTCACGTAACCGGTGACGACGGTGGAGGGGCGGATTGGGAGCAACAGCTTCTGCGAGGACGGAAAATACCAGGGCTGCTAGTTCTTTTTGCAGCTGCCACGCTCCGCCGCCTCCGCGATACGCTTGATCAGAAGAGCCCGATCCTTGTGTGCACTTTAGCGGAACTCAGGTGGAAGGGGGTGACGCCCGCGGAAGTGATGCTGGCAGATAGGGGCCAGAGAGAGAGAGAGCCTGAGGGACACCGTGGAACGTCTGTCGACCTTCTAAGGGCGCATGCAGACATGCGCGCATACCGGCGCACCACACGGGCCTGAATCGGGGAGAAGGCAGAACCAGGGAACAGTGCCTAGCCGATGTGCATTGTATTAACTGTCGTCCGCGGTAAATCTTCTCTGCAAGTTGGTTTTTCTAAAACGAAGCAGAAACCTCGAATTTGTATAATCTGTAAATCTGCCGAATCGGGCAATGCCTAAGCGGATTGGCCACACGAATTGCATGTTCTGAAGCATATTCTCAGTTTTTGGCAGTGCAAATGGGGCTGTAGTGGGTTTATCCTCTTCCATGGAAACTACCCAAACCTACCAGGTCGCATCCGCAGTCAACTTTAACTGACTCGATAATCCGTACAGACCATTAAAGAGGCAAACATAGTTTGATTACTAAGACGCAAAAGAGAATGGGAAGGAAAAAGAAGCGATTTCGGAAGCCAGCTTATTGGTTAGCGCGTTCACGTTAAAAGATTTTTCAGACCTCATTTGGGCAAGGCTGCTGTGCATGGCCGCGTAATCAGGATACGGGAAAAGGGATCACCCAGGATGCATGCTGCTTTACGCTCGATTCCAAGGAAATTAAGTTCAGGATTAAGATGAGGGTTGTGATTGGGCTAAGGGTCAAGGTTATTAACGTGTTAACCGTAGGGTTAGGCTTAGGGTAGGCACAGGGCTAAGATTAAGGTAAAATACCATGATCGACAAAGACAAGGGACACTGGAAATCAGCCAGCCATAACCAACCCCAGGTGTTGTGTTGTTGTGCAGCTGCTGGCGGGACTTGGGAGTGCGCTCTCAGGCAGAACGGGACGAGTGAGTCCTGTAACCGATCAGTGAGTGCCTACTTCTCATAGTTTGTATTAAGGTGGTAGTTTAGTTTTATTTTGGGGTTAGTATTAGCGTTAAGACACGGGTATATTTACCCTTCCTGAAATTTAGCATAGGCCCACTTATTTTAAGCGAGCAGGGCACTTCCTACTCCACTGTCCTGTTTAAGCGGCAATACAAGGTATCCCTACTAAACCTCGAATTGGTATAATCTGAAAATTGGTCTGAACGGATCGGCCACATGGTGGCACATAATTCTAACGCGTACTCTCAGCTTTTCTCCGTGCCAATCCGACTTTAAACAAACATTTAGTGGGTGTATGCTCTTTATAGATAACGGTAGAAACCTCCCAGGCCGCATCCACGGTAAGTTTTAAATGACTTGATAGACAGTACGGACCAAAGAAGAAGCAAACTGGAAGTTTGCTTACTGAGACCCAGAAGAGAGTCGGGATGAAACAGAAGAGATTATTGAGGGTGCGATGCACTTGCTTCATCCAAGCCACTCTCTAAAGATTTGCTCAAGGCGGTTTATCTGATGTTGCATGAGAAATATCGGAATTAGGCCTTCAACGTCGCTTTAGCCGGGATCAGAAAGCCCCGTAATACAGGAGACCATAGGTTGAATTTCGGGGACTTTAAGGTTACGGTTAAGGTAATGGTTGGTGTTAGGGTTAGGCTAAAGTTTAGGACACGTAGAGAGACACCCTTTTTAGAATATGACGCAAGGTCATCTGTGATACTGGGCAGATCTTTGTTGTTCAAAATTACGAACAGAGCGTACTTATATGAGGAGAGTAGGCAATGTTCGCCTCGAAAACTAAGGTAACAGTGAGGTTCTACTCGACCAGCCGTTGTTCGGTAAATCGCCAACATTCAGATCACAAACATCCCTCTCAAGGGTAAGAGAACGCTACCAGAATTTCCCTCTTCCCACCTGATGTACAGTTTACCACTACTAACAGAAAGAATACCAGCATAAAATGAAGAACAGGGTGTCGACTCAGCAAGAGAATATGCGATCACTGGAACAAGAAGTTTATTGGCTTGACGTTTCGGATTTTCGCTCGAACCCATGATCAGAGACAGTAGGAGGTAAGGATAAAAGAGGCAAAAGGCGAGCAGTATTTATAGTACGTAGTGGCCACGCAATCACACGTGTACTACAATTAGCAGCTATCGCGATCACCGCTGGGGCTGTAATTGATGCGATAATAGCTCGGCCGTCCATATCTAGGTTGTCAATGGCCGGATTTCATCATCCATGTTGGATGTGGGCTCGAGAGTGACCCAGCCATTTGGCTCAATGTAATTAAAGGTGACGGTCACCCACGTCCTCCTCACGTGACACATTCCCTCTAATCAGGTGATGCCTCAACGCTGAATATGGAAGCGGGAGTTCAGTGCGCTTGTTACTGGACTGTGGGCCTGAGAACCATGACTCGAACAGTACGCGTCTCACGTGGTTATCACCTCTGGCGAGGATTTCGGCTTCATGAAACTTGAAAATATGGCCAGGTTTCGTCAAGCGAGCTGCAACCCGAGAGCTAGTGTCTTTTTTCCTTACCGCAGCTGTGTGTTCGGCTTTTCGCGTCCAGATTAATTTCCAGGTTTCTCCGACGTAGTTGCTTTGGTCACAACTGCACCAGATTCGGTAAACGACGCCAGACGTTTACTGCCATAGCAGTGGGTTTTTGGGCCCCATGTTCCGACGCCTGATGGTTGCTTCTAGCCTATGTGCATCCCCAACACCAAGTGGAGTGAGAAGGCGACTGACGGATCCCGAGACGTTCTTCACGCAAGGAAGAGCTCGCCCTAATTTAGGGCCAGTTGGATTCGGTCTGTTGTCGTTTTCGTAGGCGGTGGTTGAAAAAGTTGTGCAGGCAGCCATTCGCTCTCAGTACCCGTCGAAGACATTATACTTCAGCATCCTTGTTTTCCGTTTCACTACAATGCGTCTCGACGCCCTTACCGAACTTGGGTTGCGATTGATCCGGTGGTTGTTGTTTAAGTTCAGTACTTGCGTCGTATTTGTCGCTTGTAATCAACAACCATCCTCATGCTGCACGTCATCTCGGTTTAAAGCCCGCTGGCTCAAGGTCATTCATACTGAGAAAAAGTAGACGCAATCGCTCGAGCAAGAACTTTATTTGACTGGCATTTCGGATTCATGCTCAAACCCATCATCAGATACGGGTTCTTCGTAATAGGAAGTTGCAGCATTTATAGAATGCAGTCACTATGTGACTGCATACCTCTGACAATCAGCAGCTCCTCCTTACTCGAGAATGGTTGCTGTCTGGTGCACTGATTGCTTCCTGGTCAGCATGCGGGTCATTACCTGCTGAAATGTTATCACTCATATTGGAGGTTGACGTGGTGATGGTTCGGCCACCTAGCTCAGTGGCATTGGCGATGGAAAATGTGTTCGCACGCGCGCTCCCCGAGTGGCTTATTGTTTTGGGTAAATTTAGTCTCGGTACTGAAGATGGGTTGAGGGGACGCGTGAACCATGACCCAAACAGCTCGCGGCTCACGCAATTGTCACCTCTGGTGAGAATTTAGCCCTCGTCGAATCTGAATTCGTGACCGGTCTCGCCGGATGAGCTGCGAATAGCGATTTGGCGTCATTTCTCCGCACTGCCACAGCTTGTTCGGCCACTCGCGTTCGGAGAAGTCTTCAAGTTTCTCCAACGTAGTTGCTTTGCCAGCAACTGCATCGGATTCACATTTGTAAAGCGCATTTCCCGACCCGCTGAACTTAGATTCTGACCGACGGCAACTCACGGAAATGCGTCCAGGGCCCACTTGAGGCACCATCTGTCAGCTAATGCACTACAAGCTAATTTGACGCAGAGACACTTGTAATAGCTCTCACGACCCGATAAACTTCCTCCCCCCTCTCTTGGGCCTGACTTAACACCGCCAGCACACGTCGTAACCAGTTATCCCTGCCACCTGAGAGAGCATCTCGGGGTTCCATATATGATAAACACCTTATTGTGATGTCTTCTGCCTTATCTTGTTACTAGTACCTAACTTGAGTTTTGGTGGCACTCCGAGTACCTGAATACTTAGACAGTCGCAGCCACCCACGCCTCGCGTCCTGCAATACACGCGGCCTGGGGCACAAGGTCCACGTCACGTTCACCCTAGAAAACCCAAGAAAACGACTGATTTTCGAGACGTTCTCTCAGGCAGCACATGCCCTGACCTTGCCAGTGGCCACTGCTGCCCGAAAGTCGCTTCCCAGATGGGTGCGTTTCATTTGCCCGAGACGTAACCTGAGGGGGCCTGAGGGGTACCCACAGTCGTAACTGCAAGCTAGTGAGTTAGATGCAGTGCAAGTCTCCTCTTATTATAATCCAGCGCAAGTGACCGTCCCTGCACTACCGAGCTTGTGGAGCACACGATGAACATAATTAGAATCAATGGCCAAACTGTCGGGTGCGGTACCTGTGTGAACCCAAAATGGATCACGTGAGAGATGCGCTGGACGAATATGGATCTAGATCAGATCACGCAAGCATTTTTCATTATGCGCACCCATAAAACATGCAACACTTGACGTAAAGGGAAATGTGAGACGCATAACAGCAGGACCATGCCGCGATGGTCACCTGGGCCTGCATCTTTGGTTTTCATGATTCTGTCTTGACGCTGGGTCTAGATGGGTGAAGCCATGGGGGATGCGGTCGATGCAGCACAAGCCAACTATCACTGTGAACTCATTCACATGCAAGTCACCATTCCTGCGCCCATTATGCTCTTGAGCACATGGTGAAAATCAACCTTCGCTACGGTCGAACTGATAATATTAATGATTCTAGCAGTGATGGCCTTAGTGGTTGGGGTGGCTATGGTCACCGTTCTCACTTGAGTCCCAGCGATATCCAAGTTGCAATAAGGTTTATGATACGCAATAACTATGAGCCGCGAATGAGGCTCTGAAGTCATTGGCAGTTGTTTTGCTGTTGCACATATGTCAAACAGCTTTGATAGTGGCGGATGGACGCCTCAACGATCGGTCAAGGCATTCACTAGCCCCGATCTGACTTGGGGTCCACTCTTAAACCCCGACAGCAGCCGCAAGCGGCTAGTATTAGACCCCAATGATCATGGTTAGAGCGGGTTCGAGCCTGGGGTGGCGCACCGGCTGGAGTTTGGGTATGGCTAGCTGATGATAGCTAATAAGCCAAAAATGGGCATTTTTGTCTACTTTGTTCATCAGCTTTGATAGTCTCGTGCATCGAGGGTGAACCATAAGGGCCTGTGTCGATTTCCATGGGAGAGAGTGTTTCACCCGTCCGAATGTTACTCTGTCGGTGCCTTGACGCGAAGGGTTTTTTATTTCATGGCAGTGTGTTTACCCCTGACTTTTTATCGGCCCTACGAGGCGTGCAAGAATTTACCATTTGTCTTACCTTCTGGTGAATTAGCCTCTGGCAGGCTGCCTTAAATGATTGGGCTTTCTTATTGGAGTAGGTTATGTGTTTAGACTGTCCTTCTTGGAGCACAAATTGAAGATAAATTCGGCATTGTCCTTAACCCGGTACTATTGTTGATGGTATGCACGACCCAGGGCTTCCAAACTGGTGAAGTGAATGTCGTCAAACAAGTACCTTTACTGTGTCACGTGAGTGATATTCTCTTACAGAAATAACATGCCCTTCCAGATTGCCCAAATCCGATTAGCCTTCGATTGTATCCAGTAATATAGTAATAATATTACACAGTATTCAACTTGCCTGATGACAGCTGAGCTTGTGGTCCCTTGTGGGATTACAGTAACGACACTTTCCTGGAGACTACAAGGCAATGGTCTGTCCAGCCATCTGCACAACACATCAGCTTGTGCGCCATGTTAGTTATGCGGCCGGAAGAGGACTACTTCAGCAAATGCCAGTAATTTGAGCGAGGACGCATCCCTGATGTATTCTCCCTTCCCCCATCCAAAGACGGAATAAAGCGTTGATGCGGAGAAGACTGTGTTGCCTGCCTGGAATAGCATAGCAACTGCAGCTATCAAACCCATCGGTAACGGAGGATTCCTATTTTGACAGTGAATTTACCCAGATTGGACACGGCAATAAGAATAACCCACTGCAGGTGGTCTTATGTTTAATTCCAGAGTTCTACCTTGAATACTAATGGTTCCCCCAGTTCCCGGGAATAAATTTGCTAGTCTTGGACAGATTCAATAGAAAAACCGGCAAGCCTTCGCAGAAATTGGTTTTTATTTCATCGGATCTGGTCATTGGGAGAGGAGGAGCCAGGGTAGCGTACAGTAGATTCTCATGAATTGTCAACAGAAGTTCGGAAATGTGTTTTCGATCTGAACAACTTACTTAAGTAGGGTGGTCGTTTTGATTATCGTGTAGTCTTATCCCTAGATATTTAAGCCACGCCTGGATGATGGCTTTTGCCCAAGCTTCCTTCTAACCGCCTGCAAAACCTCAACTGTCTAATGAATGTCTACTTAAGTAGTATGCATTTTTTCTGCTTGATTTTCAATGCCTTATAAATTCAATTATTTTTTTTATAGAAAACGTGCACAAATCTATTCGTTTTTTATTCATTTGGTAGTGAATTACGCCTTCTTCAAAGTGTATACTTGAAGAAAGTGAACCTTTTGGTCTTACAAAAGTTTCTAGGTTGCTGAATAATTCTGAACCTTACCCACCGTTTCACTTGAATTCAAGTTTTCCTAATCACACGCGGTATATGTTCTATGTAACGAAAAATCCCACATTTCTCTGGGCTTTGAGGAAAAATTCACGTAGTTTTGATAAAATTTTCTAACGGATGTGGATCATGATGCATACTTTATAGGCAACTTCCATAAACCGACGGATACGATATAATGTGCATAAACATTTAACGGTTCTAAAAATCTTATAATTAGAATCCTTTTTCAAAACCACAAAAACCTTTTCCTCACGTACAAAATTTAAGCAGACTTAATTTGCTACCAAATGAGTACAAGAAAGGAAAGTTTTATACATATTAATTATTAAATATATTTGAATTAATAAGAGCATCAAAAATCAATTATAAAAAAGCAGTCAAAAAGAAGTTTTTTCAAAAACTGGCGGCCTGTCGTGAATGAAATATCTTGGGGTTAGGCTCCAGGATAATCAATCTGACGCATTTCTTTCGGATCGAAAATACATTTTTGGACTTCGGTGGACATTTCAGGACACTGGAATCTACTGAAGCCATCCTACCTGTATAAACTTGCATCCACAAAGAGGTAGGCGTTGAGGTATGCTTGTGGGAGTTGGAGAATTCAGGGCCTGACGACAAAAACGATTCCAGCGTCCTGTCACCTTGGCTCTGGACGTCCGCTGCCCAAAAAGTGCCTTCATCCGCCCACTTAAAAGAAACGATTCACCTCGCCAGCCACAAAGTCAGTATGTAACAGACCAGCTTGCAGATGACCACAGGTGCCTTCCTTCCCGGACAGTTTAGCCCTTGCATTGTCCAAAAGCAAAAACACTCCAGGCTGGTCGGAAGAGCGAGGATGAGGACGAGAGTTGTTATGTTTTACGTCACCCTTTTTAGTCTCTTCCGCAATTTTGCCTCTATATAGTTCAGCATAATTCAGTATATTTTAGGCTAATAGGCCTTGCCTTTGAAGACTGCATATTCATCTTACGGGATCGCCGCCACTCAGTCCGCAGGTCTTTGGGTGTTGGGAAGAGGCGACATGGAGGTTGGAGAGAACAGCGGGGGCGTAAATATCCACACATCTGACACCCCCACTTGATCAAGCCCGCTTATCGGGATGGTTACCGAGTTGCAGCCGCTGAGTAAAGCCTACCTTTGGGAGGCACATATTAGAGTTTTATCAGTAAAGGAAGACGCAGAGCAACAACCAAATCTATCGGACTCGCGTAATGATCTGTTGATTCCCCGTGATGTGTGCATTTCTTAATATCCTATGTATTCCGCTTAGTATAAATGAACAGTGCAACTTTCGTAAACCATCTACATGTTAAAGAAATGAAAAAAAACAGAGAAACTAAGGGAATTGACGTCTTCGGCAAAGTGTTTACCTACAGAAGAGTTCTCCTTTGGCTTCAAAACAAAAACATTTTTCCTTCTTTTTCGCTCTTTTCTGATTATAGAAAGACAGATGTGAACGCCAAAGCTGTCGTAGGTTGAACCTGCTTCCTTTGAGTTTAGTTTCTTTGTTTCACATTTTATGCTGACAAACTCTGCACTTTATTAGCAAAAGTCATTAAAAGTGTACCAAACACCAGCATAGACCATATTTTACGGAGAGGGACAGCCGCGCTGCCAGTCCCGCCGGTCAATTGCCTCCAAACTGGCCACATACTCGTTGCTGGACACCATAGAATCTTTTGCTATTCCGCATTCTTTCGGAACTAGGGCAGTCAAGGGTACCAACCAAACTTTATGGGCTTAAAGATGGCTTTGAAGTCACCTGTTGCCCTAGCGGCAGCGAATTCACATTGCAGTTCTTGACTGATGCAACAGTCAAACACAGAACTTGGCAAGAGAATGAGTGAGATCATGAATTATTAGGCGCTATTTCAACTTGGATCTGCCGCAACGGTGAGCCAAAAATCACTTGTCTCAAGTGAATTCACTGGCCAATGAAAAACAGGTTTCAGTCCAAGATAACATGGTCGGTTTGAGGGTCACGGACGACTACATCTACCGAGCTTCCCACAACACGACACGGGGGAACAGGACGATTGCTTGCGTGTGAATTCGTTTGTAGTGGTAGTAGACTTGTGAAGCACCTGCTGCAGTCTTTCCTCCCTCACTCTGCTTTACCCAGTCAGCCCTACCGAAAACGGGATTGTGCACCATGGTCAACAGCTTTTAATGGTGCCTCTACGCGGGCAACACACGACCTGGCTCGCACAAAACACAACGGACTTTGAAACAAAGGGGTGAGCGGCTCGAATCTCACACGTGCCAGAGCACCACAGAGGCCAAATTGAGATGAAGCAATTGTGGAATGACTCTTTTACCTGATTGGACAATGCTGTCCTGTCAGTCGACAGCGCACTGCGTCCTGATGTTTATCAGGTCGGGATGTATTCAAGTATATGTAGGCTGCTTCTAAGTAGCGTGCATTTGCTCTACTTAAACTTTTCCTGGTAATACATACTTCTTTGATTCGCTCAACCGTTTTGGCTTGTGAGATTTCTCCAGTATATTTATTCTACTGCGTTTTTAACTTATTCATTTCTACTGCTTGGGCCTGGGTCCATTTGCATTTTTTCTGTATAAATTGAAATGCCTGCTTGCTTTTTGTTATGCAGCGAAGGGTGGAATTTGACAAAACTGTCAATTGGCACCGGTATATTCTGCCAGTTTGAGTGCATCTGCATCGTCGTCCATTGGGGGGACAACGTCTTCAGACCAAGGCGCTCAGCAGATGAGGTAAATACTCTTGTAGAAACGTAACCCATTATTATCGAGTATTGTGATCGTCACAAAGTTATGCGAGGTTTAGCTGGAGTGCAGAGTTTTTCCGGTAGGAAAAGGGCAAGACAATGTAAAGCCCACCGAAGCCGAGCTCGGGCGTAAAATCTGACAACGCTAACCAGTCGTCTACGCGTGCCACACATGGCCTGGTCACGCAAAGGGTATTGGTTTTTTTCAAAAATGGTTGGCTCAGATCTCTCAATTCAAAGTGCCTGCATAATAGTCCTCCGGCCAATCACTCTGATGCACACACGGTTGTGAAAAGGAAGAGTTCAGCTCATCTGCGCGTGCTTAAAAATCCCAGCCTCATATGTTTCCTTCACTTGGCCTATACTAATGAAATATCGGAACACATGAATCTTGCATGTTTATGCGATAAATATACTAAAATCGCAATGGTCCTTTCTTCCTTGCGTCCTAGGCCAAAAAGAAGATTCTCAAACATCATATATTCATACACGCGTCGAAAGTTAGCCAAATTTTTAAGTGGAGGCTTGACTGTATTTAAGAATAAATAGCATTACATTATACTTTACCTGTATAATAACCTGTGAACTATGCATCTATTCGAGAAAAACTCTCAATAATTCAAAAAATGGCCAAAACATGCATCAAAAGCACCCAATTATTGGTGAACGACTTCTAGTTTTTTGCTTTTTAAGGTCATTAAAATGTCCTCGATAACTTTTAGTTAATCAGGTTATTTGAAGTTTCATAGGCAAAGACTGAAAGTTCATATAAATACTAAGACCGACTCATAGCAACTCCAGTGGGATAATTTGGTACTATTCATCAAGCGGCCAAAAAGCAGCCAGTACTGTATAAATGGATTACAGGATCCATCATACTGACATCAGAGGTAATAGAAAAAACCCAGGCTTATGTTTCGTCGACGTTTCACCACTACAGATGCAGTTGAGAGAGGTTCGTCTCATCAGGTGGTTCCCTAGCATTTCCCGAATGCTTTCCAGCAGATATTCCAGTTTGGAAATTTTCGCTTTTTAAGGTGCTCAGAAAGTAGTCGATGACTTTAAGTCTATGCCTATAAAACTTCAAATAAACTCCTTTTCTCCCAGTAAACGACTAATTTCTGAGGAGATATAGATGCAATAATTTCTAAACTGGAGGATATGCCAGAAAGCACACAGGGAACGCTGGGAGCCCACCGATGAGCTGAACTCCTCGCAGCTGTATGAAACAGCTGCCAAATATCGGCAAAACACGTGTCTGGGGCTTAAGCTAGTCTTCGTGCTGTGAATATGATGTAGCATTTGACCTCTAGGTTACTCAAAATGCCATAGACCCATTCCAAGTAAAATCAAGTTGGATAGAAGTAAACGTGGTCTTATAGCTGGTGGAAGCGACCAAAATGCAAAACTACGCCTAAAAGAAATACAATTGGCAGAACTACCTGATGCCTGTCTATCCAAGCAAATTAATTAAATTAATTAATTGTTTAATTGTTTACTTGTTTTATTTTTTCAAAAAAATAATTGATTAATTTAATTAATTGTTTTTTTTTAAAGATCAAACTGTTAAAGATCAGTAGAGGATTTTGGCAGATTTGAATAATTCCTTTGACCCACTTGTGAGGAACTCGGCGGCCTCGGTGGGATTCGAACCCACGCCAGGAAGAGGAAGGCTTTAGTACAGCCAACGCTCTAGCCAACTGAGCTACGAGGTCCCACCGGGAGCCGTGAGTTTAATCACACTTGGGTCAAGTTACCCGCCCCGTCTACTGCAACGTATGGAATCCACCAATTCTGATACAGCAAGCTCACCAAGCAGGATTTCCTAAGCAATCAACCTAGAATCCACCAGATGACTACCAGGCACAATTAGTTGGTAGAGGATTTTGGCCCAGTATGCAATCATATCAACTGTTTTTTATATCTGACTCAAGGAGTGACTACAAATATTTCAATTTTAATTGAATAAGATGCGGTTAACTGCGGTAAAGATGATTTTCGTTGAGTTAGCGGATAGGAGGTCACATGAAAAAACGCCTTATAAAGTAAGTGAGTAGCGAGCTCGAACAGAAATAAGCAGAGACAATCATAAGCACAAACGTTAATATTCTAAAAAGGAAATTCTTGCCCATTGCATTCCAAACGTCCTTAAAATGGCAGTGGTCTATTGTGATTTTTAGTGTTTTTAATCGATTTTCCACTATGATATTAGGCTTCCTGGTGCACTTAACATAAAGAGTGAGTTCGTGGAAGCAGGTTGGTAAATATCTGCAGACTCGTTCATACATTAGACTCAGTCACCAAAGAAAACGGACAACCATAGAAAGGGCGCAGATGGCAAATACTTTTGGTTGAGTCTCAACCCTCGAAAATTTTTCAGTACTGTTTGGCGGGTATGAATGCTCATGATATTTACCTCCTTCCAAACTAAAAATCTTATAAAACGAAATATTTCCACTTTCTGGCGAATCTGGAAACATCTTCCATATTTTCTAACCATTGTTAGTATCTTTGCTCATTTATAGGACCATTTCAATAAATATAAGAAGAACGAATCACCGCTCCGTATATAACGTACAGATCTGCCAAAATTAAACCTACGAGTCATTGCACCATATTTATAAAAACCAGACTGTCCTCTTGAAAGTGGACATTTTCGTTGTTATTTATGAGATGTTTGCATGCCCCTGGAAACAGAGGGTATGTTAGCACCAAAGACTGAGGATCCAAACGTTACTTGATTGTTCAATCAAAGCCCAACTTGGTTTACACGGGCGTACATGTCATTTTTCGTGTTGGTCTGGTAAACCTCTCCCAGTTCTAAAAGGATGCAGAGATATGGTTAGTAAAGATATTCTTTGGCATAGCAGAAAAGCATACAAATACTGTGAGAGAAAGTTTTAAAACTTTCGGAGTAACCGAGACTGCATTTTGTGGATTTTGGTCGTTGCAGTTCAGCCGTTGTAGGCCTACATATCAAACATTACATGTTGCAGGGTTGACTTCATCATGCAGATAGTTAAACAGTGTCAGACTTTAAGTTAAAACCGGTACAATAAAACAATTTATAGAAAATTTTAAGAAAGCTGTCTAATATTATTAAATTGAATTCACCGTAAACGATGAAGGAACAATAAAATTCCAGCAAAATTTCTTTATGTGCCAAAATGTCCCTACTCAAGAAATTACTTTTTTACTTCAGGTTTTGGCTCACCATTATGTAGGTAAAATTACAGCACTCCTAAATCAAACTTCAGTTGTTCAATACATCATGCTGAGTGGAAACTGCATGGTTTTACTAATTTCTGTTAATAAATTCCAAAACACGTAATGCTCAAACTGTGCTTTCTGCAGTGCATAACATAA
This sequence comes from Schistocephalus solidus, assembly GCA_017591395.1. Classification (NCBI taxonomy): domain Eukaryota; kingdom Metazoa; phylum Platyhelminthes; class Cestoda; order Diphyllobothriidea; family Diphyllobothriidae; genus Schistocephalus; species Schistocephalus solidus. The sequence continues at coordinate 40,258 of WEDG01010941.1, forward strand.
TGAAGCGCTCATACAAATATGCTCATATTAATGACATTGTACTCAAAATCCGCGTGGTTCCGTCAAATAGCAAAATAATTCAGTGACACATATCAGAGCTCAAATGTATGGTAAGCAAGTTGTCATGGATATATATAAAGCCTAGAAAAAGAGCTCTGATGCATTGATTAAAATAATTTAATCGTTCTCGGTGTTGCATCGCTCTTGTTGTGAATGTTTGATCTCGATCTAATCCATACACTATCATTAATGGCACTACGTAGGGTATTAATAGCTCACCAGAAAAAAGAGCCTCTAGGGTTATTAAGATTCAGTCAAAGTTATCATAAAAATAAATAGATTCTGCTTTCAGTTACCCTGGGAAAACTAATTTCCTGGAACTGAATTGCTGACGTCTTTTGGGTCATTGGTGCAGAAACATATTTCCTACTTAACCACGCTTTTAGTGCAGAACTCCATAGAGTGACTGGTTCTCTTAAGTAACTGTCGGCTGACTGCCATATGCAGTAATTTGGACGTCATGAAATTGTACGAAAATTCCCGCTGCCTTCCAGCGCACGCGTGCATAAATTTTACTTTCTGGCATGCAGTGCACATCGAACCCCAGAAATTTGCCAACACAGATAAAGCAAGCTTTTACAAAGAGCTAAAACGTGCAGAAGAATAAGCAGGCGTTAAAAAGAAGAGTTGTCGAGGATAGTAACTACCATTAAAGGTGCAGTAGACATGACATTTTACGAAATGTCAACCAAAATTTCAACATATGTTTTTGATTAGGATAGGTCGCTTCATTATTATTCTAATACTTAGTAACGTGCAGCTTAATTTCAAAATACTTTAGTCCCATCAGGAGGCCGCCTTTAGAACGATCGTCCTTCTAGCAGCCTAAAACTTCATTCGTTTAAAAATGATTACTTAAATAGTATAAATTCTTTCTACTGATTTTCCATGCATTTATAAATTCAATATAGTTACCAAAAGTATGCACGAAACTATTTTTTCTACTCATTATGGTGCAAATCATGGCTTTTTAAATTTTTTTCTTAAAGCAAGGTGTCTTACTGTTTTCGAAAGGTATGAAGATATTATTTTCCAGGACGTGAGATGTTCATTCATAAAGCATCGTATCTGTTCATTTTTTAATGCTACTTGTAAAGCATACAAAATGGTAAACTTCCACAGAAAGGTTTATGAGCAATAAATACCGTCTTCTTAATATTATACTGAAATATTTGCTATGCTTACATGCAAAATGTTTATATTTATGTGAGGAAACCTGGAATACTGGCTTGACAATTCGTCAAATTCAAAACTATCTGGAAATTAAAATTTTAAACTAAAAATATACTTTTCTCAAATATAAATAGAAAGCAAGCATAAATTTCTAACATAGGTCCAAAAATATCTTTTACGTATATTTTTCTACAAAATATAGTTGGATATACAATGACATAAAAAATCAGTGGGCAAAAATCCTACAGCTGAGCTAGCCAATTTTTAAGGAGTGGATTTTTTTGTCGGTTACCGTAAAAAGACCGTTCTAAAGCTATTATTCTGATGTTACTTTAGCTAGACTATGTATATTTTTAAAAATTATGCGGAGGCCCTTTAGCGTTTTATGAATTCCCGATCGCACATAAACCTTGAAATGCAACTGTATATTCGAGGTGTTGCATTATTTTTATGTGGAACTCATTGAAAAAAGTAACATTTACAAATAAATAAAAAACTAGTTTCGTTCATTTTTTTTCTCATCTATTTGCGAGATAACTGATGCGTAGTTTAAAAACCATGCCTTAAGGAATTTTAGTAGAGTATTTATAATTTTACAGAGGTTTTTTTACTCAAATAGACTAAGTAGTACCCAGATTTACTGTTATTTTAACAATGAGTAAACTCTATTGCCGGACGCATATTCCCGCAAAACCTCTGGGTTTTATATCCAAGAATGCTTACTTTTTAGCCCTAACTTGAAAACTTTAGGCAAGCATTTGTTTGCAGGAGGCAAGGAAACATTTAAAAACAGAACATGTGAATGTATAGTTGAGGCATTATGCTTAGGTTTATTTTACCGCAACATAAATACAACAAGAAAAATTCAAAAATATTTTACAAAAAAATCCTAGTATTTAAGATTTAAATCGCATTGGTAATGCAGGTACTTGAAACCGCACTGTCAGAAACACGTTTATTAGAGGACGGGGCAATAAACAAATCAAAACAATAATTTCGTTTAGATCGAAAACATCTAACAGTACCGAAATGCTGTCAGAAGCGATCAGGGCATACGCGTTATGCATACATTAATACGTATCCACGAGAAGGCCCTTTAAATTAGCTTGTTCTCTTGTCAGGACAATGGCCTTCCTCTACGAAATTATGCCTTCCAGTACTCGTAGTAAGCGAATTACTGTTCACAAGGAACCTTAAAGTAATCACGAGCAGCATTGCAGCAGAAAATGTTTGTTGGCCATCGCAAGCACAAAAACGGTCACTTTTCGTGATGTGGATTATCTGGACGTATACTAACATAGTCAGACATTCTAGTCACTTAACAGGTATCTTCGGGGTCTTTCAGAAAGATTGAACAGGTAGACGTGAATAGTTACCAGGTCCAACTTAATGAAGGAAGAGCGGCTTGGAAAGCTGGAAGGACCTTTGCAAAGACTCATATAATATTACCAATAGACGAAGACGACTATGTCCCCAAGGAGGTGTTCCAAATGGCGGCACGGAGCCGAATTCCTCTATTCCAAAGTCTACTTTGCCAACACACACACGACAGTTCGACCGTCGTAGTCCGACGATGTCCACCGTATGCTCCATGGGAAAGTGGAGCAGGGACGGTGACTTGCGCGTGATTTAGTTTAAAGTGATAGTAGACTTGCGCTGCATCTACCGCACTCTCTCCTCCTCCCCCACCTGAGCCCGGTGTCTAGACAGAGTCAAGAAGACCGGAGGCGGGAGAGGAAACAGGTGGCTGGCGCGGCCGGGTCCCTTAAGTCCTAGCCGCCCCTAGGCATGCCACCACACCTCCATGTTCGGCATTTGTTATGGGAGCGCAACCCGAATAACGCCTGCCATGCCCTAATGTGGCCCCCGTGTTGGTCCAACGCATCTACCACGTGGCCCGTTGAGGGGGCACACACACACAACACGACAGTTCAACCGTCCTAGTCCGACGATGTCCACCGTATGCTCCATGAGAAAGTTGAGCAGGGACGGTGACTTGCGCGTGATTTAGTTTAAATTGATAGTAGACTTGCGCTGCATCTAACGCACTCTCTCCTCCTCCCCCACCTGAGCCCGGTGTCAAGACAGAGTCAAGAAGACCGGAGGCGGGAGAGGACGCAGGTAGCTGGCGCGGCTGGGTCCCCTAAGTCCTAGCCGCCCCTAGGTGTGCCACCACACCTCCCATGTTCGGCATTTGTTATGGGAGCGCAACCCGAATAACGCATGCCGTGCCCTGATGTGGCCCCCGTGTTGGTCCAACGCATCTACCACGTGGCCCGTTTAGGGGGCACACACGCACACACACACACACACCACACACACACACACACACACACACACACACACAAACACGTCATTTCGACCGTCACAAGCCGACGACGTCCACCGTATGCTCCACAGAAGGATGGTGCAGTGACGGTTAATTGTGCGCAAATTAGTTTTAAGTGATGGTAGACTTGTAGTGCATCTACCGCACTCTCGCTTCGCTTACCCGTCTGTGCGCTGTGTCAAGACATCGTCAAGAAGATCGTAGGTACGGTCTAGCGCAGATGAAGCATTTTTACGGAGTGGGAGAGCGCGATGTGGCATGAGCCGGCACATCCCTATCTTTGGCATTTGTTAAGGGACCACATCCCAGAAAAATAACGCCTGCCGAACACAACAGTTTAACCATCGATTACGACGAGGTCCACCGTATGCTCTACAAAAGGGTGATGCAGGGGCGGTGACTTGCGCGTGATTTAGTTTAACGTGATATTAGACTTGCACTGTATCTACCGCACTCTCTCCTCCTCCTCTCCCACCTGAGCCCGGTGTCATGACAAAGCCAAGAAGACTGGAGATGAGAGAGGGCGCAGGTGGCTGGCGCGACCGGATCCGCACCTATGCGCAGCACCACACCTGCTGCATAGACACACACAGATAATATTATGGTTGAACGTCGCTTGGGGTTCGGATGACTGATAGCGACTTCATGCATTTACATAGTTCCGCCTTTCTCCCCTCTACCACACGCTGCGCAATCGCTGGCGGATGATAAGCCCAACTCTTATTTTAAAGGATACAAGCTGTGCTCGCTCGATGAAAACCTACTGTAAATGTACGGGATTACTGATTTAGGCTAGTAATATTTATTATCATGCAACACAATTACCAGATATTTCAGATGATCCATGATGCCGGTTTTTGAATGTAATTCCTTTCGGCCGCCTGCAGGAACCATAATCAGTACAAATAACGACTTAATTCGTATGACTGTTTATTTTACGTTTTTCTTCTCTTGAAAAATATATTGTATTTTGTGGAAGACATGCTCGTGTGGTAGCAAATTACACCTAATTAACATTTTATGGAAAAAGAAGACAGTTAAAAATCATATTTCCCGAATAATTTTTTAGCCACACCTGCCGTTGCATTTTGAATTTACTGTTTGAATTCTACAAGCTTTAGGCTTTCCATGCAAGGAAACCACACATTCTTCTATGCCATGCAGAAGATATCAAGTGGAGATCAAAAGATTTGGCAACGTGAGTGGAGCAGTAATGAACAATGAGATAGGATCCTATTTCCATGGACTATTCGCAGTTTGAAAATCTCATAATAAAAAAATAATTTAAATTAAATAAATCCTTTGTTCCAATAGAATCTTTTTAGGAAGACGTAATATGCTACCAGATGAGCAGAGGGATTTGCTGTCTCATTGTGTGGGAGCCACAATACTGAAATGTGCTTGCACTTTGAAAATACGAATTAAGTATGAATTTAAGATTAATCGTCTTGCGCGATACTACCAGGTGACGTCAGCATGCCTGATTTCTAACGAGCTTCCTTTTAGTCACCAGCAAAACCTGTACTATGTACAAACGACTGCTCTATTATTATTATGACTATTTCCACTAATTTTATGTGTTCTTGTAAATTCAAATATATTCTACAGAGAGCATGCATAACACTTCACGAAGGAATGCCAAGAATTGAGTGTCAGGAGATTGAATGAGCAAAAGAGAAGACTGAACGAGCACCAGAACAATTTGTTGCTATTGCTATCTCTGATGATTTATTTCTCTAGGAGTTTGAAAGCTCCGAATAATAAACTCATTTTTCCGGTGCTCGATCAAACCTTTGCTCGGGCGTAGGAGTAATCTTTTGTACACATTTTGTAAGAAACTATGTCTTCTTCAAATTTTATCCTCCGAACGAATGTACTTTTCTGTTTTCAAATAAATTTCAAATTATTTAATTTTCAAAACAGTAAAATGTTCAGTTGTGCAACATATTCTTTGGTTCGCATCAGAGCGCACATTTATTTGGCCCCTGGATGACATATGTGTGTATAGAAATGTGTAAATGTAATGGCAGGTTAGAATCTAGAACTAACTGGAAATTGATAAAACTTCTTTTTAACTCTGAGAGGTACGTTTCCTTCCAACATAAAATTTTAAGAGTATGTAATTTGCCAGCAAATAGGTACATGAAAGAATATTTTGGGCCTTTTGTCTAACTCATATATGTGCAGTTATGTAGACACAGAAAATATGTGCATTAACGTACTACTACGAAAGTATTTATATTTTATAGAGTGGGGATTATGCAGGCGGCTGACAGAAAACTCGTTCGAAGGAAATATTTTGACTAATGCTGCAAGAAAAGTTATCTTCATTTGGATTTAATAAAAGAAACACCATTTAATTTATCTGCTTTTATCTAAAACAGTTCAGGATCTTGATTAACATTCCATGGGATAGCACATCTTCTTTACAGTAAGTGTTTATTCGGTAAAGAGTAGGTCAGTCGCATACATTCAGTTTGAGAGAGAGGATTTAATTCTGCAGGGAATTTTAATTTTTAATTGAGTATGTAATTTGCCAGCAAATAGGTACATGAAAGAATATTTTGGGCCTTTTGTCTAACTCATATATGTGCAGTTATGTAGACACAGAAAATATGTGCATAAACGTACTAATACGAAAGTATTTATATTTTATAGAGTTGGGATTATGTAGGCGGCTGACAGAAAACTCGTTCGAAGGCAATATTTGGAATAGTGCTGCAAGAAAAATTATCTTCATTTGGATTTAATAAAAGAAACACCATTTAATTTATCTGCTTTTATCTTAAAACAGTTCAGGATCTTGATTAACATTCCATGGGATAGCACATCTTCTTTACAAAAAAGGATATTTTATGCAGGTAGAATTTCCTCTTTTTCTCCAAATGCTCTATTCACGCCGTCTGCTCACCCTTTTAGAAAAGTTGACAACCCTGAGATATTCAAACACTTTGAGGTGCCCGTCGACAAAGATTTTACAAACTAAAATACTCTCAATTTGACAGGCACTGCGATTCAAAGGTTAATTTCTTGCAACCCATAGTCTTAATGGTTACGTTTTGCCATATGCCGTGCCAACCACATTCATTGTTGACTATTGAAACCTACCTTTACTCTACAAGGAGAGAAAATTTAAAATTTCCATTTTTAAAAATCTTTATTTACGACTTCATGCTAGTGTTGAACTGGAACACCGTCTTATATTGCGCTTTAGAATTTTCATCTGCAGTTAATACTGTATACAATTGTTCTATTAAATGAGACCGCAATAAATTTCAGATACGTTGCTGTTAACTTATAAAATCACGTAATTTGCAGTAAGCATTTTCTTTAACTGTTTATGATGAAGCTATCTTCTCAATGAAAGGTTAATACCTTCAGAGACAACATGCAACATTCTCGGATCTAGGTAATTTCTAGAAATTTGAGGAACGTTTACACCAGGGATTTTATATAACAGGCTAATTTAGTGTACATTTCAGGAAAATCAGATAAGACCATTTATATCCAATAACATTTCTTTTAAAAAATCCGGTGGTTTTTGTTTTAAAAATTTGTTATATCTAATAAGGTGAAATGTTGTGCTATAAAGCACATCGATAACTTGAGCAGGTAATTATTTATTTTATCATTGGGAAAATTAAAGGTTGTTAATACAGTTGCCATCAGGCCATTCGATTAGGATGCTCAGAAAATTCCCATTTTCTATGGATGTTGGGTGGACCAAGAAATTGGCAGCCGAGCGACTGGCGCATGAGTCAACGTGCAAGAAATTTCAAAATTCGAAGTCACCTAGTCGCGGATGATTATCGATAGAACCATGTCTGCAAATACCGGGGGTTGATAAGACCTGGTTACAAGTAAACAAGGCGCCACGTTCTTCATCGGGCACTTAAAACGTTTCACCACCAAAATATTAACGAAAAGCATCTACCTTGTTCTATCCGCCAAAACCAGTAAAGGAATGTGACCTCCATCTGCGCAGCACCCTGCCAAATATTTTTTTAAGTAGCGAACCGGGTACAGTACGTTTTTAGTCGGTAAAGAGTAGGTCAGTCACATACATTCAGTTTGAGAGAGAGGATTTAATTCTGCAGGGAATTTTAATTTTTAATTGAGCTCGGCTTAAGGGCTAGGAGGGTGTATATGAACAGCTTCCGCCTTATCCCTGAACTCCTAAAATCTTTCTTAAACCCTCTACACTCAATAATTTGAATGAGCATCCGATTCACAGAGGGACCAATGGGAGACCGACAAACCACACCACCATTGGTCTTAGTTACAATGTCCCCAAGGGAACATGAAAAAAATTGCAGAAAAATATTCCTGTTTATCGCACAATAGAAGAAGTGTCCATGAGCGGCCTACCTCAAAACTCTTCTTCTCGTGTGCGCCAATGAAGGACGTTTGTTTTTGCAAACATCCCAAAACATCGGCGTAATTGAAAACAGTTCCATACTTTTCTAAGGAAACTGACCTTGTACAGCAAAGTACTGAACAAAATCTACCCCCTTCTATGTCTGACAGATATTTTCCAGTAGACACTCAAAAAAGCACAAAAATGTGTACTTTCGCCCTTTCTTTTGACCTATTCCTTTTCATCATCTGTCACTATAATTAACCTTCCTTTGCTTTTATAAATAGTTATTCACAATGCAAGTTAATCGTCCTTTTTAGGAATGACAGCACAGCAACTGTCATAAATGTTTTTGGCGCGTTCGGGGAGGATGAATTGTGTGTTTTGGAAATTTTTCGAAAATCCCCAAATCCACTGGGCGTATTTGTTCATCTTCTTGAGAGTTATAGACCGACCGTTACTGCCATTTGGAAATCTATTCTTTAACCTTGAAGTAAAAGTGCAACAGATAAACTTTCAAAACGTTATTAACTCAATGAAAAATATGCTTACGATTTAATCATGTAATGGTGGTGTGCTGCGGTGCGAGACTAACTGAACTTTAACATTCGCACCCTTTTTATTATATATCTCCTTTGTTTTTACATGGCAAACTCAACTATGTAGACATCTTTCCACTTAGCATGCGTATTTAATGACCGAATTGTATCATTTTAAATGTTGATTTTACACATCTACGGAGGTGACGTAAAAGTCACAGAGACCGCAAAAATGTCTACTTAACCCAACTCCACTTCTCGACGAACCGGTTTCAGCCATTCCATGTGCTTAATTATTTGGTAAAGTTTAATTATCTCAGTCGACTAAAATAAAGTTTAGTTCAGTTTAGCTTAAATCAACGTAAGGGATAGAAGGGAAGGTGATATATTCCAGAGGTCAGTAAACGGTCGGATATAAGATTAGAGTCGTTTAGTTAATCACAATTAAAGCACACCGTCTCTCTGGTTTACGCATTCTGCGAAGTTCTCCAGGCGTGATGACAGTCTGTATCAGTAAATTCTGGTGGACTGTTGCGATTAAGGCTCCTAATTATGTTCAGGAAACCGTTCTAATCTCCACAAAAGGCAGTCAATTTAAACTTTTAAATGATAAAAATACAGAGGTTGTGCTTTAAATTATTTTAGGTAATGAATAACGCTAGGATCATCCCTTTTAAAATTCGCACGTATAAAAGGGCTCAATCTGGATTTAAACTTTTCTCATAATAAGCCAAGGCATTTGAAAATTCAAAATCAAACATTTTGCTGTACGTACAATGACGCACATTTTAGGGAGCACCAAACTACTTATAACGCTAAAGCATTATGATTTTAGGTAATTATAATGTTTAGGTTAAACAAATTTTTCGTTAGTATTCCCTGGAGCAAAAAGCCACAAAACACGCTTTATGTTTTTAAAAAATAAGTAGACTTAAAATGCGGACGGTAAATCTTCCGACATAAGTTCAAGTTTCAGGATGCGTAGAACCAACGGCAGTTTTTTAAAATAGCTACATTTTTCTTCTGTTTCTGTTTTTTAGAGACATTGAGCAAATAAGTGCTTTATTGAACCAAGCTCATTTCATTACTTTTGCGCTTTTTACTAAGTCAATCTTTACTAAAATGTCAGCGTCTACAAAGGCTTTTTGATTATTACAACTCCTCTCTCTTTCTCTGCCATCTTGTGTGCACAGAGGTCGAAAACATTTCTTCAAAGAAAATAACCTCATTGGCTACTAAACTCCGATAGTTAATTACATAATATAGGGTCATTATCGCCATGCTCTTGGTGTGAGGTTCAATCTGAGAGATGTAATTTGTTAAAAGAGCTGCTAAATTATGCATTCACTTTGGGTGATGCAACATGACTGCGTTTGCTGCTGAAAAAGGAACACTCTTGTGTAATTTCAGGGACGGAGAAAAACCTTGCAGCCCTTTCCTGTCATCCAGTCTGGCCTTTGCCTTAGAAACATCCTTCTAGATGACTGACAATGGCAGATGCCATGCTATTTTCTAAACCCGTTGAGAAAAACGCAATCACGGAGCGCCAGCTGGTGGTCATTGGGCAAAACTTCAGTTCGATTTGTACACATTTTGGCAGCCTGAAGGGCATTGAAACCGCCGGTGGGTGCTTCCGGAGGAATCAACATTCAGGTGACCTTATCCACTGCCATCATTCATCAACACCCAACATGCTTGCATCCAATTTTAGCTTCTACAAGGTTGTAGAAAGACGTGCGCTCTGCCGTCGGTCCAGTCCTGTGCGAGTGTTGGCTCGCGCATCCACATTGGCTGAGGGTTTTGAATGCAACATGCAAGTCGCATGTACGTGGGCGCGGAAATCGACCGCAGCTAATTCAGTTAGGTCGTTGCTTGCATGCCATATCTTCCAAGCTGAAATTGTCCCATCTATGTTTACTATCCATGTTGGACGTTTTCTAGGAAATACATTCACAAAAATATCAGTCCTGTTCAAATACTTAGTCGCCTCCGCGTTCTCGTGATTACTTCACACCAACCAAACTCGCGTCCAGCCGGATTCCACACTAAAGAAAATACAGATTAATTGGATGGGGATGCACTATAATCTCCTACATAGATAACAGTGTTTTGAAAACTTTTGAAATGTAACAAGTGGCTGGTCATCGCCTCATTTCTTACGGTTTTCTCTCTTTAAAACAATGTTTGCCTTTCTTATCTGCAAAACAAATGAAATTAAGCTGCGAAGGATTCGGTCGGAAAAAGTGGAAGTTGAGCAACACTCTCCTTATCGAGTCCTTAATGTTCAGCCAAACATTTTTATTGTTGCAAGGTTTAATCATTTATATAGCCTAACTGGAGATAAGAATTATATGATAATTGGTTGAGACGTTTTGACTTTTTGCTGTAACTATCAGCTGTGATGGTGTCCTCTTATCCAACATTTCTAGGTCAACAAACCGAATTCATAATTCAGTAACCTTTGTCAAAATGGCCAGAGTGAAACTTTATAGAAGAACTTTGTTGCATGCGAGTTGAATCGAGGAGAGGTTCATTTTTGCTGCCACACAACTCGGGATTTTCAACTCCACAAAGATCGGTTCACGTTTTCACCACTAAATGACATTTCTTGAGGATTTCTAATAAGGAGCATTCTTCTAACCCTTTGGCACATGCATGGAACACGCCTGAATGTAGTCGTTGTGCATATCGTGTGATTTTATCCCTAATTTGTCATGCTCATTGCAACACAATGCAGGTTTTTTAGAAGCGACTAAAAAATGCATTCATTTCACATACTCCTTTGCGGCCAACCCCATCAGCTGCGCTTACAAAAAGTCATAAGTTTCTTTAATACACATCCTATGTGCTTTGCGTCAAATAAATGACCATGCTAAGTTTACTGTTAATAGACATTTTCCCTAGAAGACGCGACTATATGCACGTAATATAGGCAGTGTTTGATCTGAAGTGCGTTTACACCGAGGAATTGTTACATAGGTGGTTTTAGCATAGCAATCCTCGTGTGACATAATCCCCTGCTGCTCCCGACACAGTAAGATGCCAACTTTTGAATTTATTTTTTTTCAGTTGTCTGCAAAATCCCTACTCGCTAAAAGGATAGCCTGAGAATTTTGACAAAATTATCCGCAGTGAACTGACCATAATCAGCCGAGCGACGAGGTGCTTTATTGAAGGAAATTACTGCAGTCTTTAGTCGCCAATTCACAAAATTGGGCTAGACTTCTATTTGCCTGGCAACCAAAAACCAGGAGAGCTAGTAATAAACAAACATCGGAAGATTGTCTCCCATCAAATCTAACTGTAGATACTATCTAACAGAAAGAGACAGCGTATTGGTCAAAAGATGCTTGTTGTGATTGTAATTGTTATGCTTTTCGGTGAGTTAGTCAAAGGAACCTAATTAATGTGCCAATAGAAAATATATTTACCTGGAGGGCAAGAGCTGAAAAGAGGACAGTGAGACCAACAACCAGGGAAGCCGCAAATCAATAATATGCGTGTTGAAGTAATCGACGGTGCTGGAAATGACAGTTGGAAAATGTCTCATCTTAAATAATCCAAAATTTCGTTTTGCTTTTCGATGGCTAAAGATCCTTATTCTAATGTCGTACAAAGAGCCAAATGCAAAACTTAAAATCAGTCATTTCTTTTAAAAATAACTCGGCACTTTTTGTAATTTGTACCAGGATACTAACGTACACGGTTAAGCACTGAAACCTCATTTCACTAATCTAGCATACCGGAGAGCGAATTTTAAAAAAATTTTATGTTTCACGAATATGGGTCTATACTGTGCGCTTGATAGTAAAAGTGCATTTATCGAAAATTCCGAAACGCGTTTTTATTTTTTTTCTTTGGGCTGTTGGTTATGGCAAACATAGCCACGATCCTAAAATTTCAGGAAAATTTAAAGAAATACAAAATGAGCAAAGCGGACTGACGGGATTTTAGGAAATATATGGGCCTTTATAAGGACATTGAGAGTAAATGGGAATATTTCACTAACAATATGCAGTCGTTTGTTTACCCAGGGTGGTTTGTGCAGGCGGATCGAAGGAAGTTGATTACAAATATGACATCTTGGCATGACTGAAATATTTTACATGGCAAACTAGTTGATAGTTTCTAATTAAAAACTCATTTTAGAATTTTGATTCATATTTGATGTGATGGGCCAAATACGGTACCACATTTCCATGACTATGGCCTGACATACCTCACCTTTAGACCGAGCTTTATTAGAAATGCGAGAGAAAAACAGACCCTCTTAGAAAATGCGGTTTCTTCGTCTAGCATTTTGGCAGATGAAAATCGCCTTTTCGGTTCTCAAAGTCAGTTATTTTTTATAGACGCCCGACACAACTTTGGTGCTGAGTTGCTCCAACGTCTAAGCTGAAAGGGCGTTAACCAATCTGGTCCAATTAAAGAACAGCGTTTTTTACCTCCCTTTGGTTTTAGCGAAAATAAGTGGTGCAAACAGAGTGTGCAGACAAAGCCAAGGGGAAGGGTCTAGATGACCAACTCTGGCTTATTCCTCATCATTAACATCAATAGTCAATCTGTAAACAACTACTACACCAGCAAGGTCTGTTATAACCTCACCCCTGCTCTGTGGATTTTCTCTTCGCACTTTGAACTTTGTTCGACATAGTTTATTGTGCCGACTTCTCTTAAAGTGTTGCTCAGCAAAGAGATTTGCTTGCTTCTGACCGTTTACTGTTTACATTGAACGGTCAAACTGTTTACCAAAGTACTTTAACGAGTACCGAGGGTAACTGCTCTCTCTGGCCAGCAACGACTGGTTTTGGACGTTTAATTTACGCGCGCAGGCTTCTTAACTCGTTCTGTGGAGCTTGCATAGCTAGTCCTTTTAAACCTGCTTTGAGAATGTACATTTTATAGTGTTGATGGACGCTTAAAGGGCTCGTGAATCCCAACAAATTGGAAAAAAACAATATTGATATTATATGAACTTCGGCATTTTAGCGCAACTCTACCAGCACCGCAATCTTGTCCATCCTCGTCTCAATAGAAAAACAACACTGCTCGTTCAAATCTCTTTGAGGTGCGTTTATCCGTTGAAATCGTTCTCTTGGGGCAGGCAGTATTGGTCGAATGACTGGGCGCCTATCCAAAATTTATCCTGTTCGGTTACGTTTGCCTTTATTGCGTTAACTGATGTTATTTATTTGTCTAATGCACATAATTCTGGTTGACTGATAAACTGACGTCAAGATGATTGAAAAGATGCAAAACCAAACTACATGACTAATCCGCATAAGGGGAACATGCAAAGTTGGCACTTTGAAAACAAGCCCTCATTTGACATCTGGTAACCCGGGCGTCAACATCCCTCCATGTTCACCTGTCAATAGTCATGAATGGCATTGCCGGGTCTAAAGCGATTTTTCCTTCCTATTCAAAAAATAACGGCGCAGCAACGAACCCGTCGGTAGCAAATTAATGCCAGCGATGTCTAAAACACTTCTGACCTTCTGTGCTTTAAGGGCATACTAACCTTGAGAGGGAAAATAAACTATCCAAACATCCGCAGTCAAGCCATTATCAAAGCCTTTATGTACACTGACGTCGTTTGACGCGTGATATTTATTTTGATTCTTTCAAAAAAACGCAGTGGCGCCATCTGCCGATGGCGTTCCGGTTTGGAATTTGTTGCTGGCACTCACGTCTTGAAGTATGAAAACAGAGACAAAAAGAACGAAGGTAGATGATGAGGGAAAATTCGCGGTTTAAGCGAATCCGCTTATAATTGACAGCTAAATTATATGAGGGGATGGTCAGTGGCGAATTCCCACTAAGGGTTTTAATGGCAACCTCGGAAAAAATTGAAACTATAACATTTCTTCCTGCTCTCATATAGTACTGAATTAAATCTTATTATTTGCACGCAACTGGGCGCATGCACTATCTGCTTAACTTTTTAGGGCAAAAAACTCGATGCCTGGAATACTGACCACGAGCAAAAAATCAAAGGCCAGGCTTAGTATTCTGCGTGCATGCAGTTTTCTTCAGAAAATGCTAGCTCCTTGCAAGATAATCACATATGTAGAAATGTATTATAGATAGGCCCTGAATGACGGGACGCAAGACCTGTCACGCAGATGTACCATCAATGACCCAAGTGTGATTAAACGCACGCCTCCCGGTGGGGCCTCGTAGCTCAGTTGGCTAGAGCGCTGGCTGTACTAACGCACCCCCCCTTGCTTGCGTGGGTTCGAATCCCACCGAGGCCGCCGAGTGTTTTCCCAAGTGGGTCAAACGAATTATTCAAATCTACCAAAATCCCTTACTATTATCTTTTTCAGTCTGAGGCCAACAACGTATGCCTTTTGTTTAATTGCCCATTAAAGCGCTTCACAGCAATACAAATTCTTTAATTGTTGTTTCTTACGCTCTCCTTTCGCTGTGATGGTCCTTCCTGGCTTATAAGTCGTCGTCAACCAGCGTTACTTAATCCCAGGTTTGAATAATCTGAGACTTGAACCCGGAATCCGTGGTCAATGCGAATTCTGTTCAGCGTCTCACATTTCACCACAGGTCCATTGGCCTGCCGGTTTCGATCGGGAACATTAAATTCATCTAGGAACGCTCGCCGATCGCTTCCGAAACTCACAAGTTCTGTTCTGCCTCGGGGCTCAGTCTAGAGCCCCGCCAGCAGCCGCAGAGCGGATAGTATTATATCCAGATGAACATTGACGACAGAGACAAGGGAGAATGGAATAGCCATTTCTGGCTCATTAGCAATCATTAGGTGCCCCTACCCTGATTTAGATTATGGCTGGCTGCTGATGACTAATAAGCCAAGGTTGGTAATTCCAGTCTCCCTTGTCTTTGTCCGTGATTTCATTTCGCATATATTCCTGGTCGTTATGCGACGGCTTCCGAGGGGGTCTTTCTTGGATTCGAAGACATGATGGGACCCGCAGGCGTCTTAACCTAAGCGGTTAAGGCCCTACTTAGGAAAAGATTGGTTTCGTTACGGCTTTCGGACGATAGTTACGAAGCCGGCAATGGCTTTCTCCGTTTCCATTGTCTGTGCCTATGTCTGAGCAAACTTCTGCTACAGGCAATAAATCGCTTAATTTGCCATTACTGCACGTGGTTGTATCCTAGTTCAACCCTTAAATAGCAACTGGCTCTCATCTGCGCATCCACGAGTTTGTGTTCTGCCGAGCGGCTTAACTCACTTCACCCATTAATTAGCGGTTTTTTCACTACATGGTGAAAGCGGGCTTTTTTTCGTCTGCTACAGTCGGTAAACCTGAGCTAACTGTGTGTTCAAGCAGTTTCCTCTCCTGGTCAACTAAACATTTCCCACTCTCCACCTCCCACCCTGCCGTCTTCTGTAGTCCTGCAAAGAGGATGAACGCTAATCAGTTGGCGGTGCAGACTTATTCGGGTTTTCTCCCTTCATCAAACCTAGTGGAATTCAGTAGCCGTCTGCAACATCTAACTCTTTGTGGAGGAGCCCTGGGACAGTGGTTAAAAACGGTATCCTTAGCAGATCCTGGTAATCCGTAATCTGCCTGTTGCTTGTGAATGGTGAATGCCAAACACTCGCCATGGGAACACTGTACACAAAGCCTTCTGCCGCCAGAGTGACCTCGTTTGCTGTAATAACCTGGAATGTATTTTTTCTTTCAGCTTATCTGATGGCAAACCGCCCGACTCGGGGACTTGTCTAGTTGCTAGCACTGTAATTGACATCGTCGCATTCAACTGTACCCATTTCTCGGCAAGAGGTCACGCCAAATGACATCCTATTATTTTGTCGCCGTCGCCTTGGCGATAAAGCGTCCTCATCACCCCTCATAATCAATGGCTGTCCAATCGGAGTGACGCTTTTACTCCATCGGGACTGCTTCGCCACTAGAATCATCTTCTATGACCATGAAATGACAGACTAGGAAGAGGTTGTGGAGTCCAATGAAGACCAACACAAAGAAGGTGAGCAAACTTGGCATCCACATCGACTCCAATGTTCGAGTAGGCACAGCCCAGGTCAGTGCAAAGGTTTATTTCTGCCGAGGACCTGCTTCATAGAGCATAACCTCCTCGTCACCAGCTCAGTTTTTCCCCCTCTAAATCTCAAGAAAACAAAATGTCTTCGGCACCGATCGGGGAACTAGCAGTTTGCTGCAGCCCTGCTTCTTAGGCAGCAAGGTCTCCCTGCAGCAAACGCTCTGGACCATCTATCTTCTCGTCATCTTTACAATGAGGTTGCAAATTCGATGCAGGTGCTTGGGTGGGACGGGGTGAAGGGCACTAACATAACCGCTCAATTAAACTTAACACTGGCGGAAACGCTCAAGCACCAACCTGGGACAAGTGTTCAAACCGGGAGGAGGGAGGAGTTGAATAGAAATCGCAGACATAGTGAAAAGCTGACATCTAAACCCCTGCACTGAAGACAGTTAACCCGTTTGGCAAAAAGAGCAGGGATGGTCGATGGAGTGGAGTGATGGAGTAAAACCCGGTCTGAAGGATCTACGTGGACGACAGTACACCTCAAACCGAGCTTAATGCCTTTATTGCGGCCGCCAATCACAACAGAAGCGGAGATAGACGCATAACAAGTGCTGCCTACTATCACGGTCATCCGCGCCGCCGCTGACTCCTGCCCTCTTCGCCTGTCCAGCACTGCGTACGCGCTTATAAAAACATCTGCCAAAGCCGTCATGCCAATCGATATTTTTCTCCTCACCGACTGGTCGTAGCCAGAATCAGCTCAACCAACTGCACTTGGACTGTCACTTGTCTGGTGCTGCACGTAAACTCTGCCTCGTTAGGGGGCTTGCCGACCTTACTGTCTCTCCCACCTTCTGAATAAGAGGTCACCAAGTTCTCGATCGTCGAAACTTGGACACTTCTATGGCCGCCCAACCCACCGAAATAGGGCTACTGCTCAATTAGGATAGCATGGCCCCATTGGCGAAGACATCGCTGATACAGGGCCGATGAACCACACACTTAAGTTCCCTCTCTAACTGCGCATCTACAGTCTGCGAGGAAGAACTCAACAGTCTTACTTGCCTGGGGTCTACCTAGTTGTCCACCAGGCCTGTAGAAACTAGACAGCGAAGTTTAACAGATGTGCGGGCAAAATTCTTCGAATGCCAGTTCAACTCTGGTCCTCAAATCATGAACGATCTTAATTTTTGGCTCCTAGAGATAAAACGAAAAGCACAAGTCCTGCAAAGACGTAACCGTTGCTAGAGAAATCCATTAATCCGCAACAACCCCATGAATTTTCCACTGTCAATATAAGCGGCAACATCTAGATCCGAGTGCTATTCCGTAGACTGTGTCCACATCTGGAGCAAGGACTTCTCTCTGAAAGTTGCAACAATGGTGCTCAATGGTTAAATCGTAGGACTTCTTATCAATGGTTCGCGGGTTCGATCCTCGGGTGATGCAGCACCCATGGTTGGGTATGACTGGCTGATGACAGCTCATAAGCTTGAAATGGCCATTCCAGTCTACCTTGTCTTTGCCGGCTGCTGGCGGGGCTCTAGAGAGAAAGAGAGCCTCTAGAGAGAACGGAAGAGTGAGTTTCGTTAGCGATCGGTGAGCGTTCATCAGCGAATGCATAGTTCAGTTTATACATTCATATAAACTAGCATAAAAATAGCTAATTTTCGCAAAAAACCCTAAGTTTAGATAATGATTAAATTAACAACTATAAAGGTGATTAAGAATAGAAGGAGGCATGAAAAGGTAAAATAAGGAAAAATAATAACAAATGCAAGAGAGCAGTACTCGAATTCAGATTCTGACAAAAAGTCGCATGGAAACTTAAGTATAATTTTCGTACCCCGACATTTAATGAAAATTTTTCAAAAAGGTAGTCAGCCTCAACAGGATTTTCAAAGCTCACACCAACATTTTCGGTATCCTGAAGATAAAGTTTTACTGTCGCCTTTGCCAGCCTAAGAAATTAATGACGACTTGGGATGGGACGTGCGACATGAACCCGTGGAAGCGAGGCCGCGTCATCGCCCTAATCCTATGCAGCTTCATGCTGTCCGCAGGGAGCATACACAAACACCTACCAAGGGGATCAATCCAGCACCAACACAAAATATGGAACCAACGAGAATGTTTTCCTCTGTGATCTATCTCCTGACATGTTGACTAAAATTCTGAAGTGTGTAAACCACCGTGCCAAAATAGCTCGGAAATTTCATGATGCCCGCTTTTAAATGCACTTATGTTCGACTGCCTGCAAAAACAATCTCGCTAAAAACGTTATTATTTAAGACGTAAGCAAAATATTATTTTATGCAATCATTTAGCAGCAAAGCCGTTCCGCTCACGTTTAGGATTTTCAGTCCACAAAACTGTACGCCTTCCGTGCAAAGAAAATCATACTCCCTGTATGCTATTGAAAAGATGCTATGTACTGTTCATAAAAATTTGCAATGTACTTGAACTATGCTGTACACTTCCCGAGGGACATTAATAAACAGGCGGATAAAATGCTACGTTAATGAACAATTAATGGTCTGGAAAAATGTCTCTATTACAAACGTTTTTAAAAAACCGAAAGATAACATTCCAGTATAGATGTTGCAGCCGATGTAATTGCAAATCAACTAGTACAAGAAAGGATATCTTTACAGCATAAGTCAATATAAAAATACCTATTGCATAAATAATTCTTCTCTACCCAGTGGGGAAAAAAGAAATGCCTTCAAAAGATGGCATCCCGGCATACCTGGAATATCTTAGGATCAATGTTGCAACCCCACGTAAGTACTGCTTTGTAATCGAAAACACTGCAGAAATTTGGTTTACATTTCCTGAGATCAATCACTGACTGTTTTTGAGGTGGCAGGGACGGACATCGGGATGCTTGATTCGAACTCGAGGGGTTCGCCTCAAGCTCATTCGCATGTTGGAGGCCAAAGTCAGATGACATGCTCACGTGCCGTGGTTTTGTTGGTCGGTCCTCACTGCCAACGCGCTTTCAAGAAACTCATGGTCCGTCCCCCCACCGCCCCGCACAACAAAGCATCACCACTGGGTCCACCCGCCAAGGGGAAAAATTCCTTTCCGTTACGGTTCTCCCCGAACAGACACGACGTTTGCAGTAGCTGTTGTGTGGTCGCCATACAGGCACCCGAAAATAGCAGGGTCCGCTGCGCTTGTATATTCTAATCGTGTATAAGCTGGGTCGTGCAATCAGCCAGTTGGTCGCAACGCGACGGGGGGTGGGGGTGGCAGGTCCTAGGTTCGTGTCACTCACGCCTTCCTCCCCCAGCTTCCTCCTGCTATGCAGCCGCACGTTCAGCCATCACGGGCACGGCAATGAACGTTCAGCTTCCAAGCGACATTCGAGCTCAGAACTATCTGACGCAGTCAGTCACGGCGTTAAACTTTGCGGTGATATGCGCGAATCAACCCGATTGTGTGATCTTTCAATGTCGGTAAGCATGAGTGAACTGATATTAGTGCTTAAAGGCAGGCTATAAGGGACGTCTAGGCCACTGCCACCATTGCACTCAACCCCATCAGCCGTTGGTCATCAGGTCTGGACAGGCCGATTCAAACCAGATCCAGGATCAAAGTGTGCAAAATCTGAATAATCTATATATATATATATATATATATATATGGCAAAGACGGTATACCGTACTTCCGACATAGATACTAGCTAAAAGCCCAGACACGTGTTTCGCCGATGTTTCTGCTGCTGTGTGACACAGCAACGAGGGGTTCGGCTCCTCAGTGGGTCCCCCAGCGTTCTCTATGCGGTTTCTGGTATATGGACTCCAGAGAATAATCGGGTAAATAATTTCTGAAATTATTAAGTGCAGGACATGGAGTCAGGTGATTCGGACATGACTTTTTAGGGTCAGACCCGAAATTTCAATGAACATTTGGGTCGAAGACAATCAACCACTGTGGAATAACCACGTAATGCCCATTCTACAAACAAGTAGTACTACAAGTAGTATGAATCTTATATGGCAAAGACGTTATACCGTACTTCCGACATAGATACTAGCTAAAAGCCCAGACACGTGTTTCGCCGATGTTTCTGCTGCTGTGTGACACAGCAACGAGGGGTTCGGCTCCTCAGTGGGTCCCCAGCGTTCTCTATGCGGTTTCTGGTATATGGACTCCAGAGAATAATCGGGTAAATAATTTCTGAAATTATTAAGTGCAGGACATGGAGTCAGGTGATTCGGACATGACTTTTTAGGGTCAGACCCGAAATTTCAATGAACATTTGGGTCGAAGACAATCAACCACTGTGGAATAACCACGTAATGCCCATTCTACAAACAAGTAGTACTACAAGTAGTATGAATCTTATATGGCAAAGACGTTATACCGTACTTCCGACATAGATACTAGCTAAAAGCCCAGACACGTGTTTCGCCGATGTTTCTGCTGCTGTGTGACACAGCAACGAGGGGTTCGGCTCCTCAGTGGGTCCCCAGCGTTCTCTATGCGGTTTCTGGTATATGGACTCCAGAGAATAATCGGGTAAATAATTTCTGAAATTATTAAGTGCAGGACATGGAGTCAGGTGATTCGGACATGACTTTTTAGGGTCAGACCCGAAATTTCAATGAACATTTGGGTCGAAGACAATCAACCACTGTGGAATAACCACGTAATGCCCATTCTACAAACAAGTAGTACTACAAGTAGTATGAATCTTATATGGCAAAGACGTTATACCGTACTTCCGACATAGATACTAGCTAAAAGCCCAGACACGTGTTTCGCCGATGTTTCTGCTGCTGTGTGACACAGCAACGAGGGGTTCGGCTCCTCAGTGGGTCCCCAGCGTTCTCTATGCGGTTTCTGGTATATGGACTCCAGAGAATAATCGGGTAAATAATTTCTGAAATTATTAAGTGCAGGACATGGAGTCAGGTGATTCGGACATGACTTTTTAGGGTCAGACCCGAAATTTCAATGAACATTTGGGTCGAAGACAATCAACCACTGTGGAATAACCACGTAATGCCCATTCTACAAACAAGTAGTACTACAAGTAGTATGAATCTTATATGGCAAAGACGTTATACCGTACTTCCGACATAGATACTAGCTAAAAGCCCAGACACGTGTTTCGCCGATGTTTCTGCTGCTGTGTGACACAGCAACGAGGGGTTCGGCTCCTCAGTGGGTCCCCCAGCGTTCTCTATGCGGTTTCTGGTATATGGACTCCAGAGAATAATCGGGTAAATAATTTCTGAAATTATTAAGTGCAGGACATGGAGTCAGGTGATTCGGACATGACTTTTTAGGGTCAGACCCGAAATTTCAATGAACATTTGGGTCGAAGACAATCAACCACTGTGGAATAACCACGTAATGCCCATTCTACAAACAAGTAGTACTACAAGTAGTATGAATCTTATATGGCAAAAGACGTTATACCGTACTTCCGACATAGATACTAGCTAAAAGCCCAGACACGTGTTTCGCCGATGTTTCTGCTGCTGTGTGACACAGCAACGAGGGGTTCGGCTCCTCAGTGGGTCCCCAGCGTTCTCTATGCGGTTTCTGGTATATGGACTCCAGAGAATAATCGGGTAAATAATTTCTGAAATTATTAAGTGCAGGACATGGAGTCAGGTGATTCGGACATGACTTTTTTAGGGTCAGACCCGAAATTTCAATGAACATTTGGGTCGAAGACAATCAACCACTGTGGAATAACCACGTAATGCCCATTCTACAAACAAGTAGTACTACAAGTAGTATGAATCTTATATGGCAAAGACGTTATACCGTACTTCCGACATAGATACTAGCTAAAAGCCCAGACACGTGTTTCGCCGATGTTTCTGCTGCTGTGTGACACAGCAACGAGGGGTTCGGCTCCTCAGTGGGTCCCCAGCGTTCTCTATGCGGTTTCTGGTATATGGACTCCAGAGAATAATCGGGTAAATAATTTCTGAAATTATTAAGTGCAGGACATGGAGTCAGGTGATTCGGACATGACTTTTTAGGGTCAGACCCGAAATTTCAATGAACATTTGGGTCGAAGACAATCAACCACTGTGGAATAACCACGTAATGCCCATTCTACAAACAAGTAGTACTACAAGTAGTATGAATCTTATATGGCAAAGACGTTATACCGTACTTCCGACATAGATACTAGCTAAAAGCCCAGACACGTGTTTCGCCGATGTTTCTGCTGCTGTGTGACACAGCAACGAGGGGTTCGGCTCCTCAGTGGGTCCCCAGCGTTCTCTATGCGGTTTCTGGTATATGGACTCCAGAGAATAATCGGGTAAATAATTTCTGAAATTATTAAGTGCAGGACATGGAGTCAGGTGATTCGGACATGACTTTTTAGGGTCAGACCCGAAATTTCAATGAACATTTGGGTCGAAGACAATCAACCACTGTGGAATAACCACGTAATGCCCATTCTACAAACAAGTAGTACTACAAGTAGTATGAATCTTATATGGCAAAGACGTTATACCGTACTTCCGACATAGATACTAGCTAAAAGCCCAGACACGTGTTTCGCCGATGTTTCTGCTGCTGTGTGACACAGCAACGAGGGGTTCGGCTCCTCAGTGGGTCCCCAGCGTTCTCTATGCGGTTTCTGGTATATGGACTCCAGAGAATAATCGGGTAAATAATTTCTGAAATTATTAAGTGCAGGACATGGAGTCAGGTGATTCGGACATGACTTTTTAGGGTCAGACCCGAAATTTCAATGAACATTTGGGTCGAAGACAATCAACCACTGTGGAATAACCACGTAATGCCCATTCTACAAACAAGTAGTACTACAAGTAGTATGAATCTTATATGGCAAAGACGTTATACCGTACTTCCGACATAGATACTAGCTAAAAGCCCAGACACGTGTTTCGCCGATGTTTCTGCTGCTGTGTGACACAGCAACGAGGGGTTCGGCTCCTCAGTGGGTCCCCCAGCGTTCTCTATGCGGTTTCTGGTATATGGACTCCAGAGAATAATCGGGTAAATAATTTCTGAAATTATTAAGTGCAGGACATGGAGTCAGGTGATTCGGACATGACTTTTTAGGGTCAGACCCGAAATTTCAATGAACATTTGGGTCGAAGACAATCAACCACTGTGGAATAACCACGTAATGCCCATTCTACAAACAAGTAGTACTACAAGTAGTATGAATCTTATATGGCAAAGACGTTATACCGTACTTCCGACATAGATACTAGCTAAAAGCCCAGACACGTGTTTCGCCGATGTTTCTGCTGCTGTGTGACACAGCAACGAGGGGTTCGGCTCCTCAGTGGGTCCCCAGCGTTCTCTATGCGGTTTCTGGTATATGGACTCCAGAGAATAATCGGGTAAATAATTTCTGAAATTATTAAGTGCAGGACATGGAGTCAGGTGATTCGGACATGACTTTTTAGGGTCAGACCCGAAATTTCAATGAACATTTGGGTCGAAGACAATCAACCACTGTGGAATAACCACGTAATGCCCATTCTACAAACAAGTAGTACTACAAGTAGTATGAATCTTATATGGCAAAGACGTTATACCGTACTTCCGACATAGATACTAGCTAAAAGCCCAGACACGTGTTTCGCCGATGTTTCTGCTGCTGTGTGACACAGCAACGAGGGGTTCGGCTCCTCAGTGGGTCCCCAGCGTTCTCTATGCGGTTTCTGGTATATGGACTCCAGAGAATAATCGGGTAAATAATTTCTGAAATTATTAAGTGCAGGACATGGAGTCAGGTGATTCGGACATGACTTTTTAGGGTCAGACCCGAAATTTCAATGAACATTTGGGTCGAAGACAATCAACCACTGTGGAATAACCACGTAATGCCCATTCTACAAACAAGTAGTACTACAAGTAGTATGAATCTTATATGGCAAAAGACGTTATACCGTACTTCCGACATAGATACTAGCTAAAAGCCCAGACACGTGTTTCGCCGATGTTTCTGCTGCTGTGTGACACAGCAACGAGGGGTTCGGCTCCTCAGTGGGTCCCCCAGCGTTCTCTATGCGGTTTCTGGTATATGGACTCCAGAGAATAATCGGGTAAATAATTTCTGAAATTATTAAGTGCAGGACATGGAGTCAGGTGATTCGGACATGACTTTTTAGGGTCAGACCCGAAATTTCAATGAACATTTGGGTCGAAGACAATCAACCACTGTGGAATAACCACGTAATGCCCATTCTACAAACAAGTAGTACTACAAGTAGTATGAATCTTATATGGCAAAGACGTTATACCGTACTTCCGACATAGATACTAGCTAAAAGCCCAGACACGTGTTTCGCCGATGTTTCTGCTGCTGTGTGACACAGCAACGAGGGGTTCGGCTCCTCAGTGGGTCCCCAGCGTTCTCTATGCGGTTTCTGGTATATGGACTCCAGAGAATAATCGGGTAAATAATTTCTGAAATTATTAAGTGCAGGACATGGAGTCAGGTGATTCGGACATGACTTTTTTAGGGTCAGACCCGAAATTTCAATGAACATTTGGGTCGAAGACAATCAACCACTGTGGAATAACCACGTAATGCCCATTCTACAAACAAGTAGTACTACAAGTAGTATGAATCTTATATGGCAAAGACGTTATACCGTACTTCCGACATAGATACTAGCTAAAAGCCCAGACACGTGTTTCGCCGATGTTTCTGCTGCTGTGTGACACAGCAACGAGGGGTTCGGCTCCTCAGTGGGTCCCCAGCGTTCTCTATGCGGTTTCTGGTATATGGACTCCAGAGAATAATCGGGTAAATAATTTCTGAAATTATTAAGTGCAGGACATGGAGTCAGGTGATTCGGACATGACTTTTTAGGGTCAGACCCGAAATTTCAATGAACATTTGGGTCGAAGACAATCAACCACTGTGGAATAACCACGTAATGCCCATTCTACAAACAAGTAGTACTACAAGTAGTATGAATCTTATATGGCAAAGACGTTATACCGTACTTCCGACATAGATACTAGCTAAAAGCCCAGACACGTGTTTCGCCGATGTTTCTGCTGCTGTGTGACACAGCAACGAGGGGTTCGGCTCCTCAGTGGGTCCCCCAGCGTTCTCTATGCGGTTTCTGGTATATGGACTCCAGAGAATAATCGGGTAAATAATTTCTGAAATTATTAAGTGCAGGACATGGAGTCAGGTGATTCGGACATGACTTTTTAGGGTCAGACCCGAAATTTCAATGAACATTTGGGTCGAAGACAATCAACCACTGTGGAATAACCACGTAATGCCCATTCTACAAACAAGTAGTACTACAAGTAGTATGAATCTTATATGGCAAAGACGTTATACCGTACTTCCGACATAGATACTAGCTAAAAGCCCAGACACGTGTTTCGCCGATGTTTCTGCTGCTGTGTGACACAGCAACGAGGGGTTCGGCTCCTCAGTGGGTCCCCAGCGTTCTCTATGCGGTTTCTGGTATATGGACTCCAGAGAATAATCGGGTAAATAATTTCTGAAATTATTAAGTGCAGGACATGGAGTCAGGTGATTCGGACATGACTTTTTTAGGGTCAGACCCGAAATTTCAATGAACATTTGGGTCGAAGACAATCAACCACTGTGGAATAACCACGTAATGCCCATTCTACAAACAAGTAGTACTACAAGTAGTATGAATCTTATATGGCAAAGACGTTATACCGTACTTCCGACATAGATACTAGCTAAAAGCCCAGACACGTGTTTCGCCGATGTTTCTGCTGCTGTGTGACACAGCAACGAGGGGTTCGGCTCCTCAGTGGGTCCCCAGCGTTCTCTATGCGGTTTCTGGTATATGGACTCCAGAGAATAATCGGGTAAATAATTTCTGAAATTATTAAGTGCAGGACATGGAGTCAGGTGATTCGGACATGACTTTTTAGGGTCAGACCCGAAATTTCAATGAACATTTGGGTCGAAGACAATCAACCACTGTGGAATAACCACGTAATGCCCATTCTACAAACAAGTAGTACTACAAGTAGTATGAATCTTATATGGCAAAGACGTTATACCGTACTTCCGACATAGATACTAGCTAAAAGCCCAGACACGTGTTTCGCCGATGTTTCTGCTGCTGTGTGACACAGCAACGAGGGGTTCGGCTCCTCAGTGGGTCCCCAGCGTTCTCTATGCGGTTTCTGGTATATGGACTCCAGAGAATAATCGGGTGAAATAATTTCTGAAATTATTAAGTGCAGGACATGGAGTCAGGTGATTCGGACATGACTTTTTAGGGTCAGACCCGAAATTTCAATGAACATTTGGGTCGAAGACAATCAACCACTGTGGAATAACCACGTAATGCCCATTCTACAAACAAGTAGTACTACAAGTAGTATGAATCTTATATGGCAAAGACGTTATACCGTACTTCCGACATAGATACTAGCTAAAAGCCCAGACACGTGTTTCGCCGATGTTTCTGCTGCTGTGTGACACAGCAACGAGGGGTTCGGCTCCTCAGTGGGTCCCCAGCGTTCTCTATGCGGTTTCTGGTATATGGACTCCAGAGAATAATCGGGTAAATAATTTCTGAAATTATTAAGTGCAGGACATGGAGTCAGGTGATTCGGACATGACTTTTTAGGGTCAGACCCGAAATTTCAATGAACATTTGGGTCGAAGACAATCAACCACTGTGGAATAACCACGTAATGCCCATTCTACAAACAAGTAGTACTACAAGTAGTATGAATCTTATATGGCAAAGACGTTATACCGTACTTCCGACATAGATACTAGCTAAAAGCCCAGACACGTGTTTCGCCGATGTTTCTGCTGCTGTGTGACACAGCAACGAGGGGTTCGGCTCCTCAGTGGGTCCCCAGCGTTCTCTATGCGGTTTCTGGTATATGGACTCCAGAGAATAATCGGGTGAATAATTTCTGAAATTATTAAGTGCAGGACATGGAGTCAGGTGATTCGGACATGACTTTTTAGGGTCAGACCCGAAATTTCAATGAACATTTGGGTCGAAGACAATCAACCACTGTGGAATAACCACGTAATGCCCATTCTACAAACAAGTAGTACTACAAGTAGTATGAATCTTATATGGCAAAGACGTTATACCGTACTTCCGACATAGATACTAGCTAAAAAGCCCAGACACGTGTTTCGCCGATGTTTCTGCTGCTGTGTGACACAGCAACGAGGGGTTCGGCTCCTCAGTGGGTCCCCAGCGTTCTCTATGCGGTTTCTGGTATATGGACTCCAGAGAATAATCGGGTAAATAATTTCTGAAATTATTAAGTGCAGGACATGGAGTCAGGTGATTCGGACATGACTTTTTAGGGTCAGACCCGAAATTTCAATGAACATTTGGGTCGAAGACAATCAACCACTGTGGAATAACCACGTAATGCCCATTCTACAAACAAGTAGTACTACAAGTAGTATGAATCTTATATGGCAAAGACGTTATACCGTACTTCCGACATAGATACTAGCTAAAAGCCCAGACACGTGTTTCGCCGATGTTTCTGCTGCTGTGTGACACAGCAACGAGGGGTTCGGCTCCTCAGTGGGTCCCCCAGCGTTCTCTATGCGGTTTCTGGTATATGGACTCCAGAGAATAATCGGGTAAATAATTTCTGAAATTATTAAGTGCAGGACATGGAGTCAGGTGATTCGGACATGACTTTTTAGGGTCAGACCCGAAATTTCAATGAACATTTGGGTCGAAGACAATCAACCACTGTGGAATAACCACGTAATGCCCATTCTACAAACAAGTAGTACTACAAGTAGTATGAATCTTATATGGCAAAGACGTTATACCGTACTTCCGACATAGATACTAGCTAAAAGCCCAGACACGTGTTTCGCCGATGTTTCTGCTGCTGTGTGACACAGCAACGAGGGGTTCGGCTCCTCAGTGGGTCCCCCAGCGTTCTCTATGCGGTTTCTGGTATATGGACTCCAGAGAATAATCGGGTAAATAATTTCTGAAATTATTAAGTGCAGGACATGGAGTCAGGTGATTCGGACATGACTTTTTAGGGTCAGACCCGAAATTTCAATGAACATTTGGGTCGAAGACAATCAACCACTGTGGAATAACCACGTAATGCCCATTCTACAAACAAGTAGTACTACAAGTAGTATGAATCTTATATGGCAAAGACGTTATACCGTACTTCCGACATAGATACTAGCTAAAAGCCCAGACACGTGTTTCGCCGATGTTTCTGCTGCTGTGTGACACAGCAACGAGGGGTTCGGCTCCTCAGTGGGTCCCCAGCGTTCTCTATGCGGTTTCTGGTATATGGACTCCAGAGAATAATCGGGTAAATAATTTCTGAAATTATTAAGTGCAGGACATGGAGTCAGGTGATTCGGACATGACTTTTTAGGGTCAGACCCGAAATTTCAATGAACATTTGGGTCGAAGACAATCAACCACTGTGGAATAACCACGTAATGCCCATTCTACAAACAAGTAGTACTACAAGTAGTATGAATCTTATATGGCAAAGACGTTATACCGTACTTCCGACATAGATACTAGCTAAAAGCCCAGACACGTGTTTCGCCGATGTTTCTGCTGCTGTGTGACACAGCAACGAGGGGTTCGGCTCCTCAGTGGGTCCCCAGCGTTCTCTATGCGGTTTCTGGTATATGGACTCCAGAGAATAATCGGGTGAATAATTTCTGAAATTATTAAGTGCAGGACATGGAGTCAGGTGATTCGGACATGACTTTTTTAGGGTCAGACCCGAAATTTCAATGAACATTTGGGTCGAAGACAATCAACCACTGTGGAATAACCACGTAATGCCCATTCTACAAACAAGTAGTACTACAAGTAGTATGAATCTTATATGGCAAAGACGTTATACCGTACTTCCGACATAGATACTAGCTAAAAGCCCAGACACGTGTTTCGCCGATGTTTCTGCTGCTGTGTGACACAGCAACGAGGGGTTCGGCTCCTCAGTGGGTCCCCCAGCGTTCTCTATGCGGTTTCTGGTATATGGACTCCAGAGAATAATCGGGTAAATAATTTCTGAAATTATTAAGTGCAGGACATGGAGTCAGGTGATTCGGACATGACTTTTTAGGGTCAGACCCGAAATTTCAATGAACATTTGGGTCGAAGACAATCAACCACTGTGGAATAACCACGTAATGCCCATTCTACAAACAAGTAGTACTACAAGTAGTATGAATCTTATATGGCAAAGACGTTATACCGTACTTCCGACATAGATACTAGCTAAAAGCCCAGACACGTGTTTCGCCGATGTTTCTGCTGCTGTGTGACACAGCAACGAGGGGTTCGGCTCCTCAGTGGGTCCCCAGCGTTCTCTATGCGGTTTCTGGTATATGGACTCCAGAGAATAATCGGGTGAATAATTTCTGAAATTATTAAGTGCAGGACATGGAGTCAGGTGATTCGGACATGACTTTTTAAGGGTCAGACCCGAAATTTCAATGAACATTTGGGTCGAAGACAATCAACCACTGTGGAATAACCACGTAATGCCCATTCTACAAACAAGTAGTACTACAAGTAGTATGAATCTTATATGGCAAAGACGTTATACCGTACTTCCGACATAGATACTAGCTAAAAGCCCAGACACGTGTTTCGCCGATGTTTCTGCTGCTGTGTGACACAGCAACGAGGGGTTCGGCTCCTCAGTGGGTCCCCAGCGTTCTCTATGCGGTTTCTGGTATATGGACTCCAGAGAATAATCGGGTGAATAATTTCTGAAATTATTAAGTGCAGGACATGGAGTCAGGTGATTCGGACATGACTTTTTAGGGTCAGACCCGAAATTTCAATGAACATTTGGGTCGAAGACAATCAACCACTGTGGAATAACCACGTAATGCCCATTCTACAAACAAGTAGTACTACAAGTAGTATGAATCTTATATGGCAAAGACGTTATACCGTACTTCCGACATAGATACTAGCTAAAAGCCCAGACACGTGTTTCGCCGATGTTTCTGCTGCTGTGTGACACACATATATATATATATATATATATATATATATATATATATATATATATATTGAATAGCTGAGGTAGAGTGCATTCCGAGATGATATAGTGAAGAAAAAAGGGGCTCGTCGGAAAATAGAGTTGTACTCGTGAATTTTTCAAGTTGGTCACACCAACCCGTCGTCAGACGAAATGAACAGAGGAGAAATGAAATGGTCAGATGACCAGTTTGTGCTACAGGACAGACAAGGACAGACAACCAACTGGGGTGTGAGGAATGGGTAGATGATTGGATTGGGGCCGGTTAGGGGGGGAGGGGGGCGGGGGACTGTTAGGGTTCCCGGTGTCGGAAGCGAAGGGGGATGGCGATTAAATGTGATTGCAGACGGTAAACTTAATGGTCGACGATGCGGGATGGGGACAGAGGTAATTGCATCGATTTTTTGAGGTGTTTATCGTTTCAACTGTTGTTCGCCGTGTCAGGGGGAGGGGGTGGCGAGACTGTGAGATTCTACATGGTCCAGAAAAGATTAGCGGCTATGGTTAGGTTGTGGGCGCAAATCAGTGAGCCGGGCACGCAGGCCTTCGTATTGAGAGTCCAAATCGACATGGCGGTTGATGCTGGTCGTGTTAGAATGCCACGCCTCGAGGAATTCACGCGCCTGTTTGTTGTTAGCCATTGCAACAACTTCGGTTCCGTCCCAATCGAAGCGATGGTCGAACTCAAGGGCATGCGCAAAGATGAGTGACAAAGGGTCGCGTCGACGAATGGCTAGTTTATGTTCCGTAATACGCGTCCCAAGTCGTCGGCTGGTATGACCAATATAAGTGCAAGAGCAGTTAGCACACGGAATGCGATAGATGACATTAGTTTGCTGCTGTT
This sequence comes from Schistocephalus solidus, assembly GCA_017591395.1. Lineage (NCBI taxonomy): Eukaryota > Metazoa > Platyhelminthes > Cestoda > Diphyllobothriidea > Diphyllobothriidae > Schistocephalus > Schistocephalus solidus. Next base: position 71,562 of record WEDG01010941.1, read on the forward strand.
TGGGTACAGGGTCTTTTACTCGAGATAGTGTTGCGCGCAAGGACGATGCCGGTTTGTGCGCAATGGAGATGCCAAACCGGTTTAATTGTCGGGCGATCGCTTCGGAGATGCCCTGCATGTAAGGTAGGGAGTAGAATTTACGCGGTCCGGGTTCTCCATTAGAGCCGAAGGTTTGTGGTCGCCTCTGGTGTCTGAGGCAGTTTTTCACAAAACTGACTGGGTATCCGTTGAGTCGGAATAGCCGATACAGGTAAGTGAGTTCTTTTGCGTAGATGATCGCTACTACAGTAACGAAAAGGCCCGGTGGAAAAAGGGTTCGAACGCAGCTTCTTTTATGGGCCGCATGATGGTTGCTATCATAGCTAAGTATGATATCGGCATTAGAGCCTTTTCGGTGGACGCTCGTTGCGAGGCATCCATCACTGAGCTTTTGGATACTCACGTCGAGGAACGGAAGGATACCTCCTGTTGCCTCTTCACGAGTAAACTGAATAGCTGGGAAAACACTATTCAGGCTCAGATGCAACTGCTCCACTTCGGAGGCCTTTATGATAACAAATGTATCATCTACGTATCGGACCCACATTTTGATCTGAAAGTTCGCATACCCTCCTCTTCTAGTTGCTGCAATACTAGTTCTGCCAGTAGACCCGAGATTGGTGAGCCCATTGGGGTACCCTTAACCTGTTGATAGAACTTTCCATCGAATTGACAATAGTTCTTGAGACAAAGCCTAAGCATGTCTGAAACGTGCTGTATTGGGATGTCGATTGGGTTATCTTGCAGGCGCCGAGTTACGCTCTCAATGATCAATTCATGTGGTATTGAAGAAAACAGGGCAACTACGTCAAACGGTAGAATACACTCATCAGGACTTACTTTAAGGCCTTGGATCTTCTGAAGGAATGCCTGAGAGTTTTTTAATGCTGTATTGTGATCCAGCGGTGAGGTGCTTCAGGTGCCGGTACAACCATTTAGCAAGGTTGTAAGTGGGCGATCCAATGAGAGGTACTATGATCCTCAACGGTGCATCTGCTTTGTGCACTTTTGGGAGGCCATATGCATGTGCAATACGGGGATCACTGAGATTTATAAATCTGGAGTCATCGGGGGTTATGAGTTTCAGTTGAGCGAGCTCAGTGATCTTCCTCTTCACAGATGCGGTCTGCTTTTTAGTTGGATCCTCTGCGAGTGGTGTGTAGGCTTCCTTGTCGTTGAAGACTTGATTAGCTTTATTGATATAGTCAGTCTTTTCCATGATGACGGTGGCGCCACCCTTGTCAGCAGACATAATCACTATATATATATATATATATATATATATATATATATATATATATATATATATATATATATTTACAATAGAAGCGAAGATGCGCGTTCCCGGAAATAAATGAGAATAAAATGAGAATATATATATATATATATATATTGATATATATATATACGTAGGGCGCAGGGACAACTGAAAATGCATGGTGATTGATATAGTCTGTTTCGGGCTTATCGTGCCTTCATTTAGCCAGTCTTACCACTGACTGCCAGCTGAGAGTGTAAACACAAAATGGCGTTGGAGTACGGCGCATATAGTCCACAAAATGAGTCGCACAGACCGTTCATTAGCATTTTCTCGAAACGAATTTCGTCAATGCCTCGCCACCTGTCATTCTCTGTCGCTGTAAATGAGGAATAGGCGCACGCTGTGGCAAAGGTCACGAACAGGCCTGCTTCTGCAAAGATAGGTGAGACTTGAATAGCCATGTTGGTCGTATCATCACCCGAGGCTCGAACCTGCGACCTTTTGATTAGAAGTTCTTTGCTCCTCCTGACTTTGTTAGTCGATGAATGTGGCCAAATAGTTCAAACAAAAAGGTATTTCCAAAGTCACGACCACTGAGGCGCTAAAACCAATTAACTGGCGAACGCTACTGTATGTTAAGAATTTATATGAGCTCGTAGAAAGACAGCTCAAAAACACCTAATGCAAATTATGGACAAGCTTTCAACCAATGTGCGCACCCAGCTTGCAATCCCTAAGAGCAGGGTTGGTTATTTAGACCGAAAATAACGTCCACAAAATACCGTGTACCAGTTGTGATGCAGTCTACTGTGGCCAAACCGGGAAATATCTCTACATCCGTAAACATGCAATCAGTTAGGGGTGCAGAGACGAGGCTCCTCATCCCACGTAGCCATGCACACGCTGGACAAAGGAAACCTATTTGCATGGGAGGAAACCCTCCTGTTTGGCACCTGCCCAACATGGAAGAGCCACGAATTCCTGGAGGCAGTGCACACAGACGAGGCGTGCATTAATAGGCATATTGATTTACGTGCTAGAAACAAATTACACAAGGTCAAGTAGAAACGAGCGCAGCCAACATCGACTGGGAGGGAACTGAAGTGGTCGCCATGGCTAGCACCAAACAGGCACGCGAATTCCTCGAAGCTTGGCCTTCCGGCACAAACAGTATCAACCGCCACGTCGATCTGGATGCGCATTACGAAGATCTGCGTGCACGGTCCACTGACTTGCGCCCACCTTAAACTCAACAACTGCTTATCTGTGCCCAGCCAAGTGTAAACTTGCTGGCTCTGCATCTCCCGCCATTTGACTTGCTATCATAACTCTAGCACCCCTCCCAATACATGCGACAGCTATCGTAACAGGATTCACGGTCCCCCAAACCCCCCATGGCGTCAGTCTGTCGATGTAACCTCTGTGCCCCTAAACCCTCCAGCGTGAAAATCCCAACTCTCACTTCTCCTTTCGTCTGACGACGGTTTGGTGTAACCAGCTTGAAAATTCACGAGTAAACCTCGATTTTCCGACGAGCCTTCTTTCTTCATTTATCATCTCGGAATGCATACTACCTCAACTATTCATATATATATATATATATATATATATATATATATATATATATATATATATATATATATATATATATATATAAAAATGTAAACTTATTTTTCTTCCTTTTAGAAAGGGTGGAGTTCCTGTACTTACCAAATTGTTCCCTTAGACAGTCGTTTGTTGCGCCTTTCAGTTGAGCTGGACGGCCACTGGGAAAGACGGATTGAGAGGGCCTGTGCGGTGAGCGGTACGATTGGACCGGAGGGTGGTCGCTGGGGTCAGACTGTCGCAGGAACACTAAGAGTTCTTATGCGACTCAATTACTGCAATAATAAGCAGGGCTGCAATCCAGCTGCCCGGTCCATCGCCCATTCTTATCTCATTTTCCATTCTATCCTGCTTCCGGTGGTATTTGTGCGAATGCTTACCTCCTGAGGCACTCGATGTTGCCATTCTCTTCATAATCACTATTCTGGTTCAGCCAATCAGATTCTTCCAGTCCAGTTTCCACCGATATTTTGATGGACAATATTTGACATGCTTTTTGCCTCGATCAAAATACCCGCAACAGCGTCTTATTTGCCGTCTCTCAACGAGCCAATAAACTGCCGTCCATCATGTCCTGCTTGTTTTTTTCATGTACAGACAGACAGTCCAGTAGTTTTTCGAAGGTCTTTCACTAGATTCACATTTAGAATCCTTGTGGCCTTAAGCAGACGAGTGCTAGTTATACTGAAATATCCGCATACCAAATGTAGCGATCGTGGACGACGGAGGAAAGACATCACATGTTGTTGAGGTAGCTACGTTGAAGGAGTACATCCAGGAAACCACAAACGGGCGCTCGCATAATCTGACGGCCGGATTCTTTAGTGCCTCGTGCAACAGACAAGAGCATTATAACAGATTCGCGCTGAAGATCTGCATTTTGACCTCCGAAAGCTGCCTGGGCGTGTGAATGGAGGTAAATTTGCCAAATCTTGGTTAGGTAGTCATGCGATGTTTATGCGATAGCGTTTGCTTACCGAGGTTTTGCCACGTGTTCGCCACGCGCCACCCTGAGAGGGCTTTCCGTTTCGCAAAGTGACAATCAAACAAGTGCACGAATAACGACGCCAGCTGTTAAGCTTGGTAGCCAATGAAGAGTCCTCAGGCATCCATTCACAGATAAAAAAATCATGTATCGAAAACAGCAAGGGTAACCTTAGTGGTAACTTTATTTAACTGAAAACATAGGGGCTTCAGAAATACCGGCTTGAGTTAGATGTAACAAACTATTATTCGAAAACCGAAACACATATCAGGCGAGTCAGTCAACAACTAGTCATTGTTATCTTAACTTGAACAAAATGCCCAAAAAGACCAGCCTTAATCACAGAACGAATGAGTGAGAAGCTAAATGGGAATCTGGAGAAAACGTTTCGTTCATTCGATTTTTTGAACAGTTAAGAGAGAAGAGCAATCTTCGACTGCAGCGTCCTTAACTAAGAAAGGTGCTCGAGTGAGTAAGAATGACACAGAATCATCCCTAAAATCGTCCAACAGACCGAAACTACGACAGAGTCTTCTCTGCATTCGTTGATGAACGTTCAACGATCGTTAACGGAACAAAACATTTACGCTCGGCCCGAAAACTGATAAGACTAGCTGAGCAGAAATTAATTAGCAACTGTGGAATAACCACACAATATTCATGAGCTGACAACAGACGGTCGGTAGTGTAACAAATCAGAACGATTTATCATACTGACCACACAGGTGCTAGCTAAAAGACCAGACACGCGTGTTTCGTCCACCTTATGCCACCGCATGACTCAGCTGCGAGGGATTCGGTTAATCTGTCGTCCCCCAGAGTTCTTCGCTGGCTCTCTGGACACTTACCTAGTACCTGTGTTGTCGGTATGTTGAATCGTGCAGTATTTGCAACCTGCGTACCTTTTGCCCATACCAGGCTTATCGGAGTATGATGGTCAATACCACGAAGGTCCCAAAATCAGAAGGCAGGGTAAGCAGGCTGGGTTGAACCAGCTTCTACTGAGGGAAAGAGCGTAGAAGTGGCCTTCTTGCTGCAAACTTTATCTTCAGGCCAGTTTGTGGGTGTCCGTGTCCATCGTACAGATTATTATTATTATTAGATGCGAATAGGCCTTTGCTCTGTGTCGCCTGCAGCCAATCAGTGAACGACGCACGTTGATCTGCATGGTGCCAAGATGCGGCGGCTCTAGCAGCGAATCGACTTGGAGCATGAGGCAAACAGGAAGACAACGTGACCAAGCGGCGCTCTGTAATCTCGTGAGCGGACTACCACAAGCTACGTGCCCGTAATTTAAGTCCGGGGTAATTCACTAGGTGTTTTCAGATACAGGCAAAACGCTCCCATTTGAAACCCACAACGGTTGGGTGCGCAGTCACACATTTATCATCAAAATGTTTAGCTTTGTTGCATGTCGTCTCTGTCAAAGTGGAATTAACCGACAACGAGAGGTTACTAAAATAAATAGCCACACACACAGAGAGAGAGCGAAATTTATTAGGAAAAACGTTTACCGCAGTGAGAGGGCGTACAGCGGTTCAGAAGGCAGTGACAGAAGTTGACCTGAAAAACGGAGTCTCTGCACCGAATCTCAGAGTCAGACAGTTTGCCTTCATCTGGGCATCAGAATACGGTGATTTTGGAAAGAGGGGGGTGAGGCAGATTTAACAAAAGTCAACTTCACGCGCTGCACGCTCAACTCGTTGCGCAACTGCTCACCAAACCATTCACGAAGGTCGAACTATCAGTGTGGTTTCGGCGGCTGGCACGCGTGGACAGACGGCACGGCCTTGTCGCGACGAAGATAGTAGCCTAAAGCCTCGAAAGCTGGGGCAAGAATGGCGACTTAGTTAGCCAAACTTCAGTTAGATGATGATTCTCGAAATTCAAAGTATGGGCTCTACCACAAAGCGCTTCCTGAGGGTGCTTTCATTGGATGTATCCCATGAGAGAAGCCAAGTGGTGTATCATAACATAGAAACGGCTGAAGTGGTGATTCACGAAAGCTAAAAGGACTGGGGAGAAAAATAGAACGGCCTGAACGCTATTTCTTTGCAACCGCTGGAGAAGGTGCAGATGGATGCGTGAGTGAGATTATTCTCGAGTCTGCCGAGTTGACTGTCAACACGGCCAGGTGTCTTGTGCACACAACGACTTCTACACAAATTCAATAGACGACATTCCCAAAGAGCAGGTGTCCACACATGAACCTTTTAAAACTACGAAAAATGGTGTAAACATGAACAATGAAGACTCAAACAGCTTGAAGAGGACGTTTTCATTGTGCCAGCAGACAAAAGCCATTGAGCAATTGCGTTCAAAACGTTTGAAAAATCACATAAAGCTACCAGCCTGATGAACGGCGGTGAGTTTCACAAATATTTAGCTTCTGATGAAAGGCAGTTTAGCGTCTGAATGATCAAAAAACAAAATCCCTAGAAAAGTCAACTGGATTAACTGCTATTTGATTCACTCGGCTAATTTATCCTTTGCACGGTTCTAGCAGTTGGCTAATGTTTACTAGAGCAACACTTCAAAGTGTGCTTTGGCAAAATGGTTGTTTGGTCACCTAAAGGTGGCAGAAACAGGCCTCCCAATAATAGCAGTTACTGCAACGTAATTCCCTGAATGCAAAAAAGCGTAATATAGGAGGATGAACAGTTCGTGGTATCTTTCCGATGTGATTGCACTCTTGGCGTTTATCCGATAACAAATGGAAGCGGAATCTGTGCCTGAAATCCTCACTGAGCGCTACGATGAGAAGTTCTGCGGCAGAACTTGGAGACGTGCTCCACTGCAACTGGCGCTGAAGACGGGTTCGAGAGATAATCCGAACCGTCAGGCTATTGATGCTCTCGGACCAGTAATCGTTTCTACTTATTCGCGACTACTTCCTGGAACTCACCTCTTCACTTCTATTAACACCTACTCTACTTTTGGTCGACAGTTTTTTGAACGAAGCAAATCCATCGATGTGAGCTCCTGCTCTGAGTAGCATGTCAAAGCTGTGTTCAAGGATCCCATCTCTTAGGGCTAAAATTGTAGGTGATCTAATGGCTGACTTCAAGTCGGATGTGACGTTTCGTGTGAACGACTTCAAGTCTGCAAATGATATTGATTATAAAATTGAGGTCATTTTGCTACAAAGGGATCCAAGTAGTGGGGATTAGGACTAGCCAATGGAGTTTTACATTTCCTAATTTGCGGCAGCCAGATTCGGCGTAACAAAGGCGTACTAGGACTCACAGACCATAGTTCATAACGGAGTTACATTGTGGGCTCCGTTGGTTCCAAAGAACATTGTTATGCAAGGTTACTTGTCTTCCAGGTATGCGCAACGGAATCAGTGCGAGTCATAGAACAAAAGTTCGTCAACCTCGGCATCAATATGATTGACAATTTTTTACTTTGTCTAGTAAACCTAGTGCATATTTGAGACTCATGATTTAAGAAAGCAAGTGGAAGTCATACAACGAGTTCAGAGAGGGCTAAATACTCCTACAGCTTCTCCATCTTCAGTGAGTTTCGGTTGCTTAGCGTGCGAAAAATGGAGGACCTTTCTCTAAACTAACAGATGCTGATAGATCAAAACTATGACGCTCTGCACGAGCAGTTATTTTAGTTCGTGCAGTTGTTGAAATCTTGAAGATATGGTTTGCAGCTAAAGGAGATATGCCGATGAAACCAGGTCCACCCACCGATAAGGGTTAGGTTGAGAAAGCGTCTTTAAACAGTGTCGCAACAGTCGTCAGATGGAAAATAAGTGCACTGAGATGACTGCGTATGGCAGGGACAAATGATGAAGTATAATCCCTTCAAACTATCGTCTTTTCTATAAGCTCTACTAACGGAAATTTAGTAGGCTTTATTATTTATATATTTATATTAGCCAAATGACTCCGATCGGCCAGCTCATTGCAGATTTTCTTCTCTGCAGGAATTATTCTTACACCCCATCGACTTAACCAGTACAATAACCTGGCAGCCAAAAATAAACAGTTCTATACGGAAATTTTAAATGGGCGTATGATACGAGTTGAAATGCGCCAGACGTCGATTTAGTGGGATGAGGCTATCCTCAGACGTCGATCGGGCAAATAATTCTTTATACTGCGAAAATTTCGAGACACGATGTTGCCAATACTCGCTAAGCAACAATGGACATCGCACAGGGTGAATTCATAATCCGATGTTGGTTTCGTGACTTAAAATGCATTAAAAGTGACGCAATATTGTCCCCTGCACGTTTCCGATGTTTCCTAGATGAACGCCGAGACCAAGAAAGGGCAAAAACTTTCCCGAATCAATTCTTGGCAAGCAAGATAACCCCGAACGATCTCAGCAGTTTTCTACAGGTAGTATATTCCAGAAAAAGTACGTTCTGGTACTGGAAGATGGGCACAAAATAACACCCCTTGAAAGGTGTTTTACGATATGATTATAACCGGAATAGGGATACATTATAATCAAGTCTTTTGACCCTGCTGAAAAATTCAGCAGCCTCGGTGGAATTCGAACCCACGCCAGCAAGAGGAAGGCTTTAGTACAGCCAGCACTCTAGTAAACTGAGCTACAAGGTCCCCACCGGGAGCCGTGAGGTTAATCACACATGGATCAAGTTAAAGCCCAGTCTACCGCAGTGCTATGGTAAGCTGGCGCGGCTATACTAAAGCGGTCACCTTGGTAGCGTATGTTCGGATAGCACTGAGGTCAAATGAATTATTCCAATCTGCCAAACGACCCTGCTACATAATCATGTCCATACACATTTGAGTAGTCATATATTTTGAGAAGAAATAGATGCGAATTTCGGATGCACCATGAAGTGGAGAAAGTCTCAATGAGAAACAAGGATGGTCACTGAAGGCCTATTTGTTGTTGACAGTTAACAGAAATTCAATCCCTGTCTTTAGGGCTATAAAAAAAACGATTAAATCTCTTGAGTTACGGTAAAAGAAAATAGCGCAGACTGCCATAAGGACTGGGAATTCTGCTAGAAATTATCTATAAAGGCAGACTTTGGATGAGGAAATGACACGACTTGAAAGGATTTTTTCTCGACAGAGTCGAATCAGTGATATGCAGCTGCTACTGGATTATACTACTTCGCAGACTCACCAACGTATTTGACTCTCAACCGCAACCGGTCAGGTTTCTGGGCTATATCTGCCACAGCACTTGCCCACAACGAAATCGATCATGGCTGACAACAGCGTCATCGCCTCACAAAAAACTTGGGTAACGAACGTCAACCTCGCTTTCGACATATTGCACAAACTTCCACACAACCTGCTATCAACTGACTGCAATACAAAGTGATAATTCGTAATGTGATTGGCCTGTGAAATTGAGACGGTCGCATCCGTTATGATTGAGCCTACCATAGGCAGGAGAGAAAGGCGATAGTGGAGATAGTGCGAGACTTAAAGCGTATGGAATTTCAGATCTCGAGGCATTTAAACGCAGGTGCAAATGGATCCTGCTCAAATCCCGACGGCAGCCGCAGACAAAATAACACGAGGAATCGAAGACGGTGCATCACTAATGGCAATGCAGGGGGTAAGCAATCAAACTGTTTGGTTGGAGCATAAACTGGCATGAACACTGCCAGCACCTTCCCAACCTGCATACCGAACTCAACACCTCTCACGACCCCCTACCCTTCTGAAGGAGAAATCCTTGACGCCATATAAAGGTTAGGCAACGACAAGGTACCCGGTGAGGATGAGATACCCATTGAAATCTACAAGTCTTCATCGATACTCGAGTACCCTGGCTTCTTGAACAAGCGATGAGAGTCGAGGTCGTTACTGATGGCTAGGTTTCGGACATCCATGTACATGTCCTCAAGAAGGGAGATAAGACAATCTGTGATTACTACCACGGCGTAAGCTTTATAGACGCTGTCGAGCAGATCTTCACTAGTGTCCTTCGCAGACGGTTTCAGTCTGTATGTGACTCTAGGACGAGGCCCAAGCAGGCCGGATTCTGTGCTGGGCGTGAATATGAGGACCAGATATTCACACTGAGGCGCATCGTTGAACTCCGTCCTAGTTACCAACAACTGATGGCCATCTGGATTGTTGTTGACTTCGTCGCTACTTTCGATTCCGTCCATCGTGAGTCCCTGTGAACTAGATGGTGTGCCGGGCAAAATCATTGCCAAGATCAAGGCCTAATATTTTTCTAGCACTACGCGAGTCCTCGTCCATAACAATCTCTTTCAACCCTTCGATCCGGTGTTCGGCAAGGTCGTATTGTGTCACTCTTTTTTTCAACTAAACCACTGACTGCATTCTTGGGGGAGCCCTACACGGTCCTGGTGGTGTATAATATGCACCTGGACTTCGCCTGACTGATCTCCACTAATTCGATGATATCGCCTTGCTAGTCTTAAGCTTTGGTGATCTACAGTCTGTGGTGTCACTGGTGAATGCAATCGCTGCTTCAGTCGGCTTATCGTAAACACCGGGAAGACCAAATTGTTTTCGAGCTGCATCCATGACCAAGAGAAAGCACCCCTCGGGATAAATGGCTGTCAACTTGAAATAGACAGTTTCAAATACATCGGGGAGAGGACGCTGCCCAATGGGTAGAGTACGGATGGCACTGTCTCCCTTATCGACGCTGCTCACCGGGTCTTCTCGGTCCTTAGAAAGGGCCGTCATGGGTTACCGAAAACCGTCGGGGTTTTTGACTTCACCTCTACATTCGATTCCATCCATCGTGAGTCCTTGTGACGGATAATGGCACTAGATAAGGTCGTGATCGAGGACTATTACCGCGTGACCATTGCAAGAGCTCTGGGCCATAATAAACTCTCTTAACTGTTCGGTAATCGATCAGGCGTTTCTACAAAGTTGCATCCAGTCACCAATTCTGTTCAAATGCGCTACTGAATTGATTATCAGAAAGACCCTACATGAAGATGACGGTGTTGAGCTTGCACCTGGACGTTGGCTGATTATTTCGACTACGCCGACGATATCACCGTCTAGCTGCAACGTATGGGGTCGGGAGGAGGTTAATGAGTTCGCTAAATCTGTTGGGAAGACTAGTGTTTAAAAACTGCATTCCTGACCAGAAGGCATATCTCGAAATTTATGGTTGTCAAGTTGAAGAATTAGAAAGTTTAAAATACCTCAGGGCAAAGTTGCTGCCGAAGGAGCAGAGTAAGCATGACATTTTCACCCGAATCGATACTGCTCGTCGGGTTTTCTGAAGTGCCCGGCATATCTATTACTACGACGATTCACATTGACATGCATCCACCCGGTCTCTGCTTGTGAATGCTGAGTTGTGCGCTTGGAAGATGAGAAAAATTTTGAATTATTTGACCACCACTATCTAGGGACCCTTTTTCGAGTGAAACACACCAACTTCGCCTTAAATGACAGTCCGCACTCGCTGCGACAAAATCGCAAGGATATCTCATGCTATCCAAGAAAACGTACTGAGGTGGCTTGGGTATGATCTTCGTCGTCCACCAGCTTATTACTAATACTCTCAACCAGGCACTGTTACCCCAACGGAGGTGTCGAAGAGAGGGTCAACACAAAACCTGGCTCGATACAGTTTGTCAAGATACAGGGGTGGTTTTTAAACCTTCAGTATTCAGTCTCCGTTGTTGGTGAAGAGAATGGGTTGAGCTGTCCAGATTTGCTTCCGAGAATCATTACGCTTAGAGAGTTATAGTTGCGAACATCGTCAAGGCCGGCTAGATCATTCATTATCGCAGGCGTATAACGTGCAAGTACAAGAACATATCCACGGAAGCAAACGGACACCAAATTTGAAACTTGCCTTAATGCAGACAAGTGAAAGGTGTTAGAAGTATGTGCACTGAGGAAGTGTCAAGAAGTAGTAGATTGGGAAAAAGAACTACGCAGTTATATACATATCAAGAGCAACAGGAATACTAATCACTGTCACTGTTGTCCGAATAAGCAAGACCCAAAAGATTGGACGCAGAGGCGGTGCTCTCGGTGTCATAAGACTTCACAGATGTCGATTCTATAGTCTTAGTGGGGTCTGGAGATTCCGCTGGCTGTGTCTTTTTCTGCTGATCTTCGGTCGGCTGGGGAGCACTTGGACGTTTTCTGATAATTGCACTCCTTATCTGGCTGGCATACGACGTCTTTGAGGGACGCTAAAGGAAGAATGGATAAGCAATAAAGATGTTATAAACAAAGTCAAAAAGTAGGCGCTGATAGTTTCACCCCATATGCAAAGTAAGCCGTTTAACTGCGGATCTCCGTGGGCCCATCGAGCAGTGGTGAGTCTTGCTCGGGGTTCAAATACCCGGTGTCCCAGGATCCGCAACTAGGGTGACATCGACTGATGATGAAAACAGACGAGAAAGAGTTGTTCGAAAGATCCCTGTTAAGGTCTCTAAATGGCTTACTACTAAAAGGCCGGTAGAATGATATTACGTAATTCAGCTTGTGTAATAAAAGGTAATTGAAGGAACGAAAGAAAATGGTTACGAGCAGTTTGCATGAGTAAACATTTATCAGATAAGGTGCTAATTAATTTTAATTACCAGGGCGGAAGATTTTCGGGTACACAAGAACTCAAAGTACGTGCAATGTAGTTTTTGTGATACACGGAGGACGGAAATAAGATGGAGTCATAACCTGACACGAATGGAAAATGTTATCACACACGGAATAGCAAGTTGATTTGGCTGTGGACTGTGGGCGAACAATTGACGTGTGCTGCGTAACTAAGCAAACGTAACGCGTTTTTTCACGCTTGCAGACGAATCCGCCGTTGGCAGAACTCGGTTTTTATGAAGAGTTAGAGCACAGAAAGTAGCCAATCCACGACCACGAATCAAAATTTCAGGATGACCCAGAACCCGTATGAGACGAGATAAAACGATTTTTGGTGCGTTAGACAACTTGTTACTCACCCAGTCAGAAATTTCCAATGGAACTGGTTTTCCTTCTCGCTCATCGAGGCGTTCGAACAAAACAGAATGCAAGATAATGGTAATTGAGGCATTTTCTTCAATTGCTGCCCTAATCAAAGAAATTGACGAGATTAGGTCGAAGTGTATGGACCAAAAAGTTACTTGATGTCTTCTTGTGTGCTAACATAAAATTAGCTCTCAGCCTTTTTGAGTTCCACGATGAAATCGGGCTCCTAAACTTGCAGATTTTTTTGCGGCAGAAGCAAGCTGGCAAATGGGTTGCGGTATGCGTGATACAGGGTTGATTGCGGGTCAGCAACTACGCCCGACCTGATTTTAGTCACCGTATAAACTATCACCAGGTATCAACTGTCGTGACTTTGAACGTTTCCAACTGAAGGGATAATTAAGTATTCTTTCGGACTGGGAATCAGACTGAAATAGCTGCCTCAACAGACGGTCTTCAACGGAGCCATAATTGACGATGTACCAGACTTGTTAAGGCTTGGGTTGTGCGGGTTGGGAAACCAGCAACGCCAACGAGGCTTTATGTTAGATCAGCTTTTGTGACAACACTCACTTCTATCTGTCTTTCCATTGGAGCTGGTGCCGTGGATGCTGGAAGATCGTTAAATAGATCTAATAGGCATATTTCACGTTCGCGTCACTGATACCTCCCTAAGTAATGGTGGTCGTCATGGTCGAGCATACGTGATTAAGCCGACCTCGGTAATGGTCCAAACAAGCGTGATTCAAATGTTACCACTTGTGTTTGAATTCACGGTACAGAAAGCATGATGTACCTATGTGGCGGCCTTGGTTACTACATGGGATAAGAGTGAAAGTTTCAGAAATTTCACTGCATTGAGTAATACAAACCTTTGTTAACTGTAAGGAGAGTGAGTGCTTTTATCTAACCATCGGCGTCCGACAGAACTGTACTCAAACATGTGACAGAGTGGATTTTTGGCAGGCGCCGGCATATAGCTATGAGCATGGTTCAGGCAGGACTGATACTAATTATTTCAGTTCAGTTTTATTAAGTGAAATATAAGCGAAGCGTTTGAGCTCCCTATTGATGTCAATGACACTGCAAATTAAAAAGGCTGACATATAATGGACGTTGGACAAAGGGTTATCTCTCCGCCACACTACAGGGCATCGGACAAACTATTATAAAATAATATTACTCAAAAATAGGAAGAAGTATGTTATATTACGCGAAAATTGTGGGTGGGAATATGTTTCAGGAAATGACTTAGGTTCGGATGTCGTAGTGGTACTTAAGGCTGTACTGGTCAAACTTCCGCTTGAAAGTGTCAACGGATGGGGACATGATTATGTCCGCAGGCAGAGCATTCCAGGCCTAAATCACTCTGTTGGAGAAGAAGAACCTTCTTGTGTCGAGCCTTGCACCTGTCACACGTAGTTTAATAGGATGTCCTCGCAAAGTAGTGGTAGTGGCCAGCTCAAAGAAGTCGCCAGATGTAAGACAACAATCCTGACCCCGCAGCATGCAAAAGGCTTGTATTAGGTCACGGCGTAGCTATATAGTCTATAGTCCAGAGGAAACAGATCAAGATTGGACAATCGTGTCTCGTAAGGCATGCAGCTTTGACCGTGAACAAGCTTGGTTGCGCGTCTTTGGACCTTCTCAGGGGTGCTGTGGTCTTTGACAGACCACGGTCTCCAGGCTTGAATGGCAAATTCCAATTGTGGTCGCACGAACATCCCGAAGACCTTATTAAAGCACTCTTTGTCGAACTTTGTAAACACTCGCTTAATTATATATAAGCTTGACATAGCAGATTTTGCTACTTTTGAGCAATGGAACGATGGCTTCAGTGTGGGCGTGATCCATACTCCTAGATCTTTCTGAGCCTGTACCTCTGGTAGCGGTGTGCCATCCAGATAGTAAATTTGCTGGTGCCCGGAGCTGGTTCTGCCGAATCGCAAAATATTGCACTTGGTAGCATTAAAAGGGATGAGCCAGTTGTGCGACCATTCCTCGAGTCGATGCAAGTTCGTCTGTAGATTTTATTCATCAGCTGCGTTGTGGATGACCTTCCAAAGCTTTATATCGTCAGCAAACATGGGGGTGTCACAGTCCAAGCCAGTTACGCAGTAATCACTATATAGAAGGAAGAGGATAGGGCCAAGGACGGAGGCCTGAGGAATCCCACTCTCAACCGCCACCTCCGCCGATTGTTGATCGCCAAGACTGAGATCGCCCAATCAAGAAGTTTCCGATCCACTTCAAAAGCTTGCCCCTTACTACAATACGGTTGAGTTTGTATAGGAGTCGTTGGTGAGGCACGCTATCAAAGGCCTTCTTGAAGTCTACGTAGACTGTGTGCATTACATTTCCTTCATCGACCGCTCGGGTTTATCGTTCCAGACAGTAGAGCAAATTAGTTAAACAGGACCTTCCTCTGAGGAATCCTTGCTGCGCGTCAGAGAGATGATGCCGCTCCAGAAACTGCATCAGTTTACGTTTGATGATTCGCTCCATAATCTTGCAACAAATGGAGGTGAGACTTACCGGCCTGTAGTTATTTGCGGAAGCCGGCTGCCAATTTTATGTATCGGGGAAATCCACGCGGTCTTCCAATCGGGTGGCAATCTGCCTGCAGGAAGGGAGGCTTGGAAGAGTGGACACAGAGGTTCTGCCAACTATACGGCCAACTCCTAAAACTTTTCCGGTATTACATCAGGACCTGGCGATTTGGTTTTGTCCAGCTTCAGTAGTTCCTGCAGAACAATAGGTTCTGTTATGACCACTGAGTCAATTGTCAGGATTTTTTCCGCACTATAGTTATCAGCGGTTAGATTGGCTTCTCTCGTAAAAACCGATTGAAAGAACTCAGATAGATGCTCAGCCTTTTCCTTGCTAAGTTCGACGCCTTCATCTGTTTTTAACAAAGGGATGGGGTCTTTATTTCGAGTACACTGCCTAATGTAGTTGTAGAAGAGCTTCGGGTTTTCTGCTGCACGGTTTACCAAGTTACTCTCAAAACTTTGGCGGGCTTTATAAACCAGGCCTTTTAGCCTGTTCTTCTGCGTCTTGTACTTCGTCCGCGATTCGACGGTCTTTTTCTCTAGGATAAGTTTGCCACAGCTTTCGCTTGCGGTTTAATTTACTCTTCAGTGGTCGTTAGCCACTGGGGCCTGTTGGTGACCTTTTTTCGAATTAGGACAGTAGTTGGTGGTGAGTCCCTTTAATACGACCTAAAATTGCAACCAATCCTCGAGAATACACCCGGTGTGTGTTGCATTCCAATCTAAATGGAGCAAATCAATTTTCATTTGGGTAAGGTCTCCACACCATAGGTGGCGTTTGACTGTGATGCTTCGATCGGGGACAGAGAAGAGTGAATATTCCCATTGTAGGACTACGTGATCACTTTTGCCCAGTGGGGATAGACAGTTCACAACATCTACGCTGTCAGGCGCCTTTGTCAATACAAGGTCCAAACAATTAGCTTGTCGTCCCTCGCGTATTCTGGTCGGAGACAGGACATGTTGAGTTAAGAAGCGTTTGTGTATAGCTTCTAGGATTTGGTTGCGGTGTCAAGTCCCAAGGTGTAAAGAGCCGGCCTAGACTTAAATTAAACGATTTGAGGCCGAAGATATCCACCACGAATTTCGTATTCTAAGAAGTGAACCGACCATGGTTAACGGCAGAGCCCTTGTTAAAAGACTGCCTCCGTTGAAATTCATCGAAATCTTTGGCAAACTAATAGGGCAAATATGAGGTCGATCATTGGACCTAAAAGACGGAAGAGACCCTTGACCGATCACATAAAAATGTTAAGAACAGTCATGAGGCCGATGCAAACAAACTAAAAGTATTCGAGGCTGTTCTAGAAACAGCCCTTCTATACCAGTGCACACTCAACATATCCATCAACTGAAATAATCCAGTCAATGGTTGCGTTTTTATCTACCGATTTGATCTCAGGCGAAGCTATGGTCTGTGAAGAACACAGGCTTTAAACAGTTACCTCGCTGTTAAATGACTCGATCATGAGGTGCTTTGACCTGAATTAAAAGTCGCCGACGTTCTCATCTCATCTGAATACAGTTTTGACCATTCCGAAATCGCCAAACGAAGACAGGACCAAAAGTGAACCCATGAACATATCTGATTATGTGGCCTTCGGGAATAGCGTAAATTTAGCTCGGTTCCACCGATGAAAGGAAATATTATAGACTATCATTTACGAAACAATGACTTCACAAGATGGAAGCCAATGAAACGTATTCGATAAAAGGCACAAATCAGCATGATAACTTGTCACGCGAGTGGAGGTATGACAACAAATATAGTAGGACCGAACAGCCAAATGCACTTAACACATTTCCCAGAGGTCAAACGGCAAACCTTTTTAAGAGGCAAAATGAAGAGATTCAAAGCTGTAGATAGAGCGATGCACTTACAGGGACACAAGCAACCTTTCGGTCACATGTGCTTGACGGTGAAGTGGAGGGACCCTGCTGGTTCGAACAGGAAGATGAGCTTGCCACTGGTGTTAATGTTTCGGGATGCGTGGGCGGAATGTTTCGAAGCTAGAAGCTCTCTTGGGATATAAGATCATAGGAAAGATTAGGACAAACTTTATAAGTTCCTCGTCAGCCTTTTCTTCTGCTTCCTTTTCAGCCTCCATTTCTCTCCAAAGATTCCTCAGGAGCATGGCGTCAGTTTCTACTGTAGCTTGCCGTTTATTTAGTTCTCTTAAATCGTCTAGAGCTTCGGCAGTTTCCATCTCGTTTTTGCTTTGGTTTGTTCGTTTTTCTAGCAATTTCATCGGGTTATTCGCAAGCTCCTCCTCCTCCAGTGCAGCTCGTTTTGCTTCCAATTCTTCGGCTGTCTTAAGCGCTTCAAAATTTCTTTTAGCCCCACTCTCAATAACGTAATCATTAGATTCCAAGTCAGTCTAAGTCTGTTAGTAATTCAAGAGACAAAGTACCCTCCAGATGATTTCTGCACAACAAGTGGGACATCGTATGTAAAAACGGTAATGTCTTAAGCCTAAGTAATCAACTCCTTCGGCAACTTCCATTCGTGAGTTGAACTTTTTAGCTTTGTACACGTAGCCATTGCAGGTAGTACAGCGCATATTAAATGGTGCCATAGTACGAATGTTAAACTGTCTTCCCTTGTTTCCTCTTTTGAGTCTTGGTATTTTTGAGGGGTCATAATCGGGAGGAAAGTATTTCTAGAGGTGCGTTACTAGAAATCCAAAACCTACATTTAGAACCTTGCGTTCGGTCATTTCAAATGAAGCGGTCTTTTAATGACGAGTATAAAATGTTTCGATATTACTGATGAAAATACGTGTCGCGGGAATTAATTGAGAAGAAATAGAGGCAATCACTGGGAAAAAACCTTTATTCGCTTGACGTTCTGGATTCTAACTCGAACATATCATCAGAGGCCGTATCTGATACTGTCTCTGATGATGGGCTCGAGGTGGAATACAAAAAAGTTAAGGGAATAAAGCTCTTGACTCAGCTATCACATCTACTTCTTCTCAGGTTTCTAGGTCCTACACATCTTTCTCACAAGTTCTGTTTAAGGCGCGAAATTGCTCAGAAATTATGGGTTCATTTAGGAACTGAAATATTCTTCTGCAAATAGTCATAAGTTGACTGATCCTAAATAAGCAGCCTAAGATTCAGTATAAATCCAAAAAGTGGGATTGTGTGCGTTATGGTGGGAAGTAATGCCATGAGCACAAGCAGGCTCAGACCAACTAAAATAGCTTTTTTCATTATGATCATGGAAGGTTGATACTGTCTTGCACGATGCTTGTCTATCTCACCTAAATACAGTCCCCAGTCTTGCTTTGGTTATGCCCACCATAATGGACGAAATGAACACGCCCGAATAAATAAACCCTATCATCTTTCTACTTTTCGGCATAAAATTACATGAAATGGCAAACCCCTTGTTTTGACGCGGCCTGGTTCTCTAGAATAATGAGAACGATCAGCATTTGAGTCAGAAATATTCAACGAATGTCAATTAAATCTAAAACCTCCATTCTTCGTTTAAAAGACTATAAGGGAAACAAGTTAACGGATGATTCAGATAAGATTAACCTCTTATCCTATTTATTTTCGACGAATATTGCTTTTTTAAAGTTTTCGGTACGTTTGTGTGGCCGAATTTTGAATACGCGATCCAGACCTGGAGACTGTTGATGCAGCAAGATTACAACCTGCTCGAAAGGGTACAGTGGTCATCCACTGTATTATTTATGGGTCAAGGTGCACTACCATATAAAATCTGCCTTACTAAGCTAAATCTCTATCGTCTATATTATAGGCAGTTGTGCGGAGTGTTGATAAAAAGTTTTCGTATCGTGCATGGCTTAGAATGCACCCTCTTGTGCGATGAATTTTCCAACTCACCACTGCAACTTATCGCCGGTGGCATCCCTTCACAATGCGTGTACCTCAAGGAAGATTGGATGCGAGGAGTTCTTTTTTCTCCAACCGTGTCGTGAAACCGTGGAATAATCTACCCGAGGTAATTTAGTGTTTCAATCGGAAAAGACAGTTAAAAATCGGCTTGAACTACATATAATCGTTGTATTTAATGCCGGATTACAGGCATTGTCAGATGAAATATTCAGTGGGTAGAGGCTGGCAGTGAAAAAAAAACTCCTGAATATATATCAGTATAAATGTTTTACCTATCTTTATGTTATTCAGGAGAAAAAACTGCCGCCTGTTATGATGATAGCAATTCAGATCAGGGAAGGGCTAACACAATTGCAGTCTGTATGCAGTCTCTCTGTCTTTGCTAGGAACCGGGATTCCGCCCCAGGCAAGAAAGCATCCATGTAGGGTTGCTCACTGTCTGCCAAAGAAGTCAGCAAGCGCAGGCTGCAGAGACGGTGCCGTATCCCTCAAGGTAACACCTGGGATCTGGTTCAGATGCCGCGCACTCCGTCGGACAGGAAACAGATTCTACCGTGTCGGTGCCCAGAATTCTTGGAAACTGTTCTGAATGCAAAAAACTAGCAATAGTTATCTTAAACATAGAAAAACTCCGTTGGATTTTTATATTATGGGGAAGTTTATTCCACATGGCCATGGCGTTTACCGAAAAGAACCGTCGATACTTAACTGTACGAGCTAATGGAAGAAATAAAAAGACATTGCGATGACTGCTGTGCCGAGGTTGGTCAAGCTGCCTCACAGTGGTAAGGGGATTAAATGTACGACTATTCAAAAGCTTTAACAGCAAAAAGAGTCCATTCTGCACTCGGCGAAACCATAAGGGATCAATTTTTACAAGCCCAGAGCGTTCTTGATACGACAGATTACGGTGCTTCAACGATAAAATTCTTTTCGTGAAGAAGTGCTGGACTGATTCTATTTTTTTTCCGTTTGCTAGCGCGCAGAAGGCTAAATAGAAACGAGCAGTATTCCAGGCCAGGTCTCACGTACATTTTATAAAGGCGGAGTCTAATATCAATAGTTTTAAAATTTCGGAGGATAAACCCGGCAGTTCTGCGTGCTTTGGAGACAATCAGGGCGCAATGCTCTGAAAGATTGAGACCTTTGGAATATGATATGCCCAGGTCCTTAACAACGCCAGGTACATTTATATCGTGGCCACCTATGCTTAGATGAGGCTGATGGTTTTCACCGACAACCATAACGGAACATTTGTGCCAAGAAAGGGAAAGGCGCCATGTGCAGCACCACTGGGCAAAGGCCTCATGATCATTTCTTAATAGATCAAGCACGGTGTCGAAGCAGCACCGCGTGGACCATGTGACTACCCAAACTTACGACACCAATGTTCTCTGTGCCCTGTTTATATTCACTTGACTGCAATTTCTTTAGTGTTTCTAATTCTTGAGATTTTTATGTGAGAAATAGGAAGTCAAAAGGCGTAAGCCTATATTTTCCTCAAATAAGCTGAACTGAACTGAAGTTGAACACAGAGGAGTCACTTTTTGACGCGGAAGTGCATCAAAATATCGTCACACGAACAGACACAGTAAACACGGTCTCGTTCACAACAGAGAGAGTAAAGAAATCTGTGGCACAGTTACAGCCCACCAAACCACCTGGTCTGGATGGCATATGTGCAAAGTTTGGAAGGAACTCGCAGATTACCTGGCCTCCCTCTCTGCCAATATCTTCCAACCTTTGATGCGGGCAGAGTTTATGCCTACCAAATGGAAGCTAGCTGACATACCCCCCATCTATAAAGGGGGAGAGAGAACCTCACCCAATAGCTTCAGAAAATTGAGTCTCACAAGTATTTGTTGAAAAAACGAGTGAGAACATGGTAAATAAATTGTATAGTAAAGGCCTAGGGGGCTCCATAATTGCAAACTTATAAACGTGATAAAAAATATATACAAAGTTGATAATTGCGGCTACAATAAAAACGGAACTAATAAGGCATATTGTAGAGAACAACCTGCCAAGTACACATGGATTTATAAGCATTCGTTTATGCCTCATTAACCTGCTCAAATTAATGGAAAGCTGAAAAAATTAATAAGAAATTGATTAATCAAAGCCTATTGAGACGGTTCCACACAGAAGGCGGATATCGTGAATGTATAAAATGTGTGTCACTGACAACCTTCTCAAACGTTTGTTCAACTTTCTCACAGGCAGAGGTCAGCGTGTTTGTATTAATGAAGCAAAACGGGAGTGGGAAACTATTCACAGTGATGTACTGCAGGGAAGGGTTCTGGGACCCATACTGGTACTCATCTTTTTGAAATAAATAAACAAATAAATAAATAGGTTTATTGATTAAGCACTGCTTGGTGCCGTCAAATCCTTAGAACACAGGAAAAAACCTATAACAATCTCCTCTTTTCATTAAACACTTAAGCTTTGGTTTGTTTGTTTGCTTAAATAGCAGTGTTCGAAATGACGAGTTTGTTTTAAGTAAAAAAAACCTGTTTTCCAAGGTTTAGAAATAGCAAAAATGAAGTAAAAACAGCTAAACAGAATGAAGATGACTGTATCGGGGAAATAATTTTTTGAGAGTCAAGACTAGTCTGTTATTGACGTTCGAGGGTATTCATTTGACAGAGGTAGAAACGTCTGCGGTCGATTCGAAGGGATAGGTACTTCCAATCAGATGCGAGCGCAGTCGATTCCGGTGTGGGGTCTGCCGAATAATTAGACTTAGTTGACTGATTGCTAAAAAGGTGAAAATAGATTAGGAGCAAGAAGAGTTCCACGGTAAGAAAATACAAGCTTGATTGTATCACGTGCATGAAAGTCATGTTCGCTGATGATCCGAACTGATGGAATTCAATCTCAAAAGAGAGACGATGCGCAATAATTATAAACAAGCTTGGATTGTTTGCAAACTTGGGGTTATTAGGGACTAATTAACCTTAATTTCAACAAATGCCAAGTCAACCGACTAGAGTCCAGTGACAGTACGATTATTAAATTTGAATATCTGTATTTCATCTAAGGTCACCAGCTCAGGCAAGTGAAAGACATAAAGGACCTAGGTGTGTAGATGATACCCACACTGAAAAGATCGCATTACCGTACAAAAATATCAAAGAGGGCTATACGTATCCTTCCTTAATTTTGAAAAGAAGCTTCTTCTCGCAGGTTTGGACCATTTGTTTGGCCAAACGTAGAATATTGTGCTTAGGCGTGGTGTCCCTTTATGAAGGATGCTAACACTGCGCTGGAGAACGTTCAGTTGAGGAAGACCAACCTGGACAGTGAATTGGAGTGCCTACATTATTATGGTTGACTAGAAAGGCTTAAAATGTTCCAAATACCTCATATAGTTTAGATAGTGCCCTTAGAGCGCTTAAATTTTAAGAAAATATTTAAAGACAACACAGAGGGGATACGATCATGGTCAACAAGCTTGTCAGAGGGGAACACTGTGCTGCTCCAATAGCCGAATTTGTGAAATGGCCAAAACGAAAAAGCACTTAGGCCACCAGTGCAAGGTGAAGACAAAATACGCCAGACATAAAGTAAGGGCCAACTTCTTGTCCACCGAAAAAATTACGAATGGAGCAAACGACCCTCTTCAGTTTTTCTGGCTGAAAGCGTTAAAACATTTCATAGAAGATTAAATATAATTTTGTTTGATGGTCATTCAATTCGTTGACGTCAGTAACTGATATAATCTACCCATCTCACCTTGTCCTTTATGCATGTTTTTCCAGCGTTTATCAATAAATGGGGGTTTCAAAATCTTTGTCTATTTCCCTTAAATATGCTAAAGGTGTA